>JAJPUD010012038.1:8294-51304 GCA_023553655.1 Myrmecobius fasciatus
AGAGAGAGAGAGAGAGAGAGAGAGAGAGAGAGAGAGAGAGAGAGAGAAAGAGAGAGAGGGAGAATGTTCCAAATGATCCATTC
Organism: Myrmecobius fasciatus; assembly: GCA_023553655.1. Taxonomy (NCBI): domain Eukaryota; kingdom Metazoa; phylum Chordata; class Mammalia; order Dasyuromorphia; family Myrmecobiidae; genus Myrmecobius; species Myrmecobius fasciatus. The sequence goes on from JAJPUD010012038.1 coordinate 8,378, forward strand.
CAGGCAAGCTTTACTCAAAGGAACTGATGTCCTAATTCATAGATGTGATATCATTCCTCTGTTCAAAACCTGTTAGTAAGTTCCTATTATTTATGAAACAGACTTCTTTAAACTGTTCTTTCACATTCTTCCACAGTCTAGATCTAAATAACCTTTCTACCTTTGTTTCACACTAATTCCCTTTATCCACTCTTCATGCCAATAAAACTAAATCACTCTCAATGATCTAGTCTTTAGTTACCCTCTCTTCTGTATTTATAAAAATTACTGAAATTTATTCCCCTCACAATTCTACCTGAAGGCATGTAAGTGGCACAATGGATATGGTGTGGGACCTGAAGTCAAGAAGACTTAAAATCCTACCTTACCATTTATTAGCTAGTTCCTGTGAATCTGGGCAAGTCCCTTTGACACTGGGCCTCAGTTTCCTCTTCTATCAAATGATAATAATAGCACCTACTTACGAGGTTGCTATGACAACAAAATGAGAGAAAAATATTCAAAACATTGTGTGAACTCTTAAATGATATATACAGGATAGCAACAAACCTCCTCCTATAATGCCTTTTTCAGTTCCTATTCCATGAAATTATCTGCATTTTCCCTAGATCTTTAATCTTTGATCCTTATTAGCCTTCCTCTCCCTCCCTAAAATGAGGAAAATAGAGTCCTAGTCTCTTTTTTGTTTGTTTCATTTTTGGTCCCAAACATTGATTTCAATAATCAATCACATTCTCTGAGGGGAAACTCCCTGTACCAATGTAGAATAGCAATTGTTCCACAAGATACAGCTTTAAAGAGATGTCTAAAACACTGAAAAGGTAAATGGTTTGACTTGGAGTCACAAAGCCAGTACACATTTTCTTGTGGCTCCTAACCCTCCTGATTTTTCTACATCTACTCCAGCAGGCTTGCCTCCTTGGAAATGTAGCTGATTTTATAGCTCCTGTTTTAATCAATGAGTATCTGCGTGAAATGAGTTTTGAAAGAAGTGCCCTGGCCATTGATAGTCATTTCTCTCTTGGCTTCATTCCTAACTTTCTGGACATTTTTATTTTTATTCTCAACATTTGTATCTGATATATGATGAGTGACTAATAGATATTCTAATGTATCTATTTACTTCTTTATTAACAATAACAATAGAACCCAGATCTTCCTCATCTTATGATCAGCCTTCTATTTACTTCTTATGCTTCTGTCCACATCATTAACTTCATTTTTATTTTATGTATATATTCCTCCTTCCCTCTTTCAGATCATAAGTCCCTTGGAGGGCAAGGGCAATTTCATATTATTTATTTTCTATTTCAATGTCCTTTGTTTTCTTCTAATTCCTGAGGCTAATCAGCCTTTGAATAGTTATACTACATTTGTGACTCCTGCAAGCTACTTAGATCTTATTTCCCACAAATGAAAATTTAAAATATTGGATTACATAGCCACTGAATATGCTCCCACACATCTAAATCTATTACTCTGGAATGTCAAGTATGTGATTTTTAGATAAGTCACATGGGGACTCTAATTGAGATTAATTTTTTACATGACTTATTTGTTAAAAACTAGAACTTTTTTATTTTCTTTTGGTGAGCACAGTGGACTGCCCATAAAATGAATGTAAGTAGTTGTTGAATGGCTTGGCACTAGAACTCTTCAAATGAAGGCTGGATGGCCTTTTATCAGTGAGACTGAAAAAGATATAGGTACAAGTTAGACAATAGAGGTCCTTATTAATTACAAGACTATAATTTGCTTAATTGAAGTCATATACCAAATGAGGTTAAGAAACTCAGAAAAGCCTAGCACAGAACTAAGAAAAAAATGGAGACAATATAAATGTTTCTAAATAGTACATATAATTGTAGTAGCACCAGCAATTGTGGTAAAGTTAGGCTTCACGTTTTTTTGATAATTTCAAATAAATTATTTTTGAGTAATTTAAATTAGTTTAAAATGTCAACTTGCATTTTAAATTTAATTTTCTGTTTAAAAAACAGACTAGAAAAAAGAAAAAAAACAGAAAAGGAAAATAAAACAAAATGAAATGAAGCAAATCATTGACATGTGCCCCACAGATCATCAGGAAGAATTCAAAATATATAACGATAAATTGCCATTTCAAGAAAGGATATATAATAGTAGAGGAAATTATATTCATAAGTATCCACCTTTTTTAAATTTTTTGCTTCCTTGTTGTTCTTTTGTTCTCTGTTGTCCACTTTTTACTTTATTTTCCCCTTTTCACCCACCCCAGCTCTCTCAAGCAAGCTACAGTTAATCAGAGATATATTTATATACATATATATATATATATATATATATATATATATATATGTAGAGAGAGAGAGAGATACATACACATCTTATTGACTTGTGAAGAAAGCATATACTGAAATATTTTTTAAAAGACAAATTTTTCTGTTCTCTAATTCTCTGGTGAAATATAAATAACTTCAATGGCATAGTTTTCTCATAATTCCAATGTACTCTAAGTCTGTACCTTTTGGGAAGAAGTCTTTGCATTTTACATAGAATGTGAATTCAGAAGAGACAGAACTAAGCGATTGTTAGGGTGACAAGAAGGAAGAGGAACTACATGTAGCACAATCATGTACCATTAATCCAAAAGTCTTAGAAGACTTTTAAGGACCTCAAAAGAGGCAGAGATTATTGCCTGTATTTAAGAGGCTTTGTATCATCTCCTTTCTTGTTAGACCAAGTTAAGGAATAGAACTTTAATTGAAAGCATTGAAAATGGGATCTTCTGTCCCTAGTGCTTGCATGTAAAAAATTCCTTAAGGACTAGGATTATTGTGCTTTTTGCTTTTTTATCCCCAGAACCTAGCACAGTTTTTAGAACATAAAAAAGTGTTTAACAAGTGTTAAATAAAAGTGTTGCCATTTCTTGTTTCATATTGAATATTGCTAATTTTTTCCCAAAAATTTATAGTGGAGGGGGAAGTCCATCCTTTGATCTCATTTGGTCAAAATAATAGAAGCCTAAGTGCCTTTTCGGGATCACCCATATCATCATATTCTCAAATTTATACATATTATCTAGAGCAATTTTTTGCAGTTCTTACACTGTAATGCTTCCTAATTAAGCTAGGAAAGTAAGCAAGACTTTTTCTGTGATTGTTCTCATGACTCAAGGCCATGTATCTCTGCTAAGACCATATTTCATTTTCTCTAGGTTGCAAAAAGTAATTATTTTCTTATTTTATACTAATAGGTTTTTTTTTATTTTCCCAAATACCTACAAATGTAGTTTTCAACATTTACCCTTGCAAAATTTTGAGTTCCAAATTATTCTCCCACCCAGCCTTACTTCCTTCTCCCCTAGATAGCAAGTAATCTAGCATAGATTAAATATGTCCAATTCTTCTAACCATATTTCCACATTTATCATGCTGTGCAAGAAAAATCAGATAAAAAGGGGAAAAATAAGAAAGAAAAAGACAAGTAAGCAACAATAACAATAATGACAAAAAGTTGAAAATGCTATGTTGTGATCCACATTCAGATCCCATAGTGCCCTCTCTGAATACAGATGACTCTATCACAAATCTATTGAAGTTGGCCTGAATCACCTTATTTTTGAAAAGAACCAAGTCCATCACAGTTAATCATTATATAACCTTGTTAGTTCTGTGTACAACAACAAGTAAATCTCAATAAATAATATTTTAAAAGAATATAGTGGCTTTATTGAATTCAGTTCCTTAAATTTTCCAGAGATGTTATTATACTTCCTGCTTAATGTCAAAACAAGAAATAATCGATGACTATTAACAGCTGGGCATAGTGACTAAAACACAGTCACACATGCATATAACATATACATATACACATAAATAGACATTCATTCATAATCTATTTTATATAAGAAATAACAACATATTTCCATAATAATGAGCATATTCTCTTTTCTAAGATCTGTATTCATTAAACAAAGACTAAAACCTAAGCCATCAAAGTAAAAAAAAAAAAAAAGTATTATTTCTGTCTTAGAAAACAATGGAAATTTCCAAGGCAAGCAATATGTATGAGCCTCTTCATTTATAATTGGGTTCCCATGTGACTATTACTTATAATAATGTTTTTATAGATCTGCTAACTCAGTTAAAAACCAGGTGTTAAAATCAAAAGAACAGTTCTGGATAGAAAGGAAGAAAATAAGCATTTATTTTGCACCTGTTATATATCAGATACTATTCTAGATACTTTACTAATATCTTTTTTGGATCTTTACAATAACTCTGAGAGATAAGTACTATTATTTTTTTTTTCATTTTACAGCTGAACAAACTGAGGTTGACAGAGTTTTAAGAATAATTTTCTCAAAGTCACATAGCTAGTGATTATTTGAGGCTACATATGAAGTCAGATCTTCCTTAGTTCAAGGCTGGTGCATAGTCTATTATATTACATAGTTGCTGTCATAAATCATTTATCAGTCCAATCACTCTTCTTGAGCCAAACTATTCTATTCTAAACTATTCTAAATACCCAGCCAGGTACAGTGGAAGGAGCACTGGATTTGAAAGAGATTCTAATTAAAATCCTGTTCTTCATTTATTACTGATGTGACTTTGAACAAGTCTTTTAATATCTCAGGCTTTAGTTTCCTGAAATACAAAATTAAATAGTTGGATTTTACTATCTCTAACATCTCTTCCCACTCTACATTTAGACTAATATGATCCTAAACCTTCATCATTTGGGTAGTCAATGACAAGTCATTCCCACCACTAAATAGTCACAGTCCAAGACTTGCTGGTAAACCAGATTATCTTCTCAAATAAGAATAAACATGCTATTTTCTCTTCATCAGAGGTAAGTATTTATTAGGTAACTAGTATTAATAAATGCTAAACCATAAGGATAAGCTGAAATGAATGCTGTAGTAATGATAGATAAACAGAGAGATAATTCGATAGAGATTAGATAAAGATTCCTATATGTATGTAATTATATGCATATATATTTATATGTAATTTCTTTTCTAAATTCAGTTTAGTTGCTCACTGGGTATTATTTACTAGCTTTGTCTCTGTAGTCCCAAAAATAGTACATGAAAAGTAAAACAATTCAATACCTAGTTTTTGTTTTTTGGTTTTTCCCCTATGAGTTGTTGCACATACAAGAGAAGAGCAAATTTTGTACTTTTAATCTCTATGTTTGTTGTTTTGGTGGCAGGATTAAAGACTTTGGGTAGGAATTGATATTAAAATTCAATTAATGCCAGTAACATTTCATCTGAAAGATTTTCAGCATTTTTCTGCATTTACAAATTTTATTTCTAAAAATCATGTAAAAATAAATATAGAAAAATGAAAATCTATAGAATAAATTTCAAAACAAATGCCTTAATAAATACATTTCTATTTTTTCACATAGTAGGGCTAGAAAAATACTTAGCCTTTGTGTAAGCATGGGATACTAGTACTACTAATAGTATTAATAACTGACATATATTTATAAAGATCATTGAAGCTTGCAAAATATTTTACAAGCATTCTTTCATTTTCTTCCTCTCCAACTATTACTAAGTATTCACACACTGCCACCTGGCTGCTGATCCAAATTGTAAAGAAGGCCAAGTTCATTTATGGGACCCCAGGCCTTTTTCTCCTTACCTGCCATTATCAATCCTGCCTGTTCTTAATTGTATTAGCTGGCAGTTTGATAAGTTTCAGAGTATGCGAAGGAAGAATGCCAAAATATTGAGTTGGTCTAAAATCACAGCATTTGGGAACTAATTGAAAGGAATAAAGATGTTTGACCTGGAGAAGAAAAGACTTGGAAAGATAGGAAATGATAATTTTCTTCAAGAATCTGACGAGCTGCCACACTAATTGTAATAAGAGTGTAAGAAGAAAAGCAAAGGGTGGAAATTTGTTGGGGAGTGGGTACAAATTTAGGCTTGATTTTAAAAATATCCTATGTTGTCCAATCATGGAAAATGTTGGTTTAACCCTCCTAAGAGTTCTTCAAGGAAAGCCTGATGATTGATCATTTGACATGTGTTACAAAGTATTCTTGATTATATATATTAAGTAGGGAAGATGTTAAGTGAAATCCTTTCCTACTTATAAGACTTCTGTGACTATTTTCATCACTGAATGACAATTGTGTGCAACATCTTTAATTAGGGGCTGAGTAGGGGAAAAGAATAGATATAATAGGGACCCTGACCACATAGAACTAAGAATCTAGTAAAGAAAAAAGGACATATACATACATACATATACTACCTTGGTGCACCTACCCCAACTCACATAATAAACTTATCAGAAAAGGTTAGCCCATTGACAAGGTCCTTGTGTACTCAGAAATGTAGTTCATAACACCTATAATAATTGTTTATTTGCTTTCTTTCTAACCAGACAGAAGACATAATTGGTTCCAAACAAAGATATTACATAGATGATATTAAGAAAATAATTAAGAAAGAACACATCATAAATCTGGGCACATTCACAATTTCAAAAACCTTCAATGAGAAGAAGAGGTATGCATATGGAACATATGTTAGCAATAATAATAATTGACATCATTAACTAGTTCTTCAATGTTTATAAAGTGCTTGATTTTGTAATGTGTTATCTCAGTCAAACTTGTAAAGAACATGAACATCTTGGGCATATATGTTGAGTCCTATTGCAGGGCACATGTGTGTGTATACATTATATATATATATATATATATATATATATATATATATATATATATACATATTCAAAAATCCTTCTAGAATGGCCTGTGCATATGTATTGCTATTTCACACATCAGTAATGAATATGCCATAACTGTATATATAAAGGACCACACCATCACATTACTACTGCCATTCCTTGCAGTTACACTGGTATATCTGCAAAGTGGTTACACACACTCATTAGAGAGTCAATGCCTTAAAGGCAGAAACTTACTTCATTAGCTCAGTATCTAGCAATCTATGATCTATCTATCTATCTATCTATCTATCTATCTATCTATCTATCTGTCTCTAAGTCATCTATTATCTTTATTTATTTATTTATTCATTTAGGGTTTGTTTGTTTGTTTGCTGAAGCAATTGGGGTTAAGTGACTTGCCCAGGGTCACACAGCTAGGAACTGTTAAGTGCCTGAGAGCAGATTTGAACTCAGGTCTTCCTGAATTCAGGGCTGGTGCTCTATTCATTGTGCCACCTAGCTGCCCCCATATATTATCTTTATAAGATATGATAGAATAAACATCAAACAGACCTCTTTCCACAATAACAGATTAGTTTCCTTAAAAGGCACTCATTAAAAGAATTTATTGTTCTCTATTTTCTCCTTCCTCCCCACCTTGCTGTACTAAATCTTCTCTGACTTTATCATATGCTAGGAGCCAGATCAAAGCAACTTTGGACCCACTGCTTCATCACTAGTCCCTGTCCCTTTGATTAGAGGGCAGAGCCATGAATCTCACAACCTCCATTTAAAATGGTTTGGATACTTAAATGAGACTACAGCCATCTCCCCATTTCTATCTGGCCATACCATGTTAGGGTTTCTCTGACTTTGCTTCTGCATCAGGCACCTTAACTCAAAAATGAAGAGTACCATCTGCCTAAGGAGGAACAAGCCAAAGCAAATTGCAAAATTGGAGCAGATGAAAGCTTCTTAGTACCTCAGCAGTGTGAGAAAGAAGAATGAGGAGAATTAGCCTCAAAAAGCAAACACACACACACACACACACACACACACAGCCCCTGCCCCCAACCTAATAAAAGAAAGAAAATGAATAAATAAAAAACCAATTTTTCCTAGAGATGCTTTGGACTTTCTGGATTTTACCATTATTCCTCAATTTCTCTGACCTTCTCACCCTGGAATATTCCTTTGATGCTGGAGTCCTCTTCTTCCATTAGTAAAGGACCCCAATATTCATTTTGAAGGAAACCTGTCATTCTTCATTCCTTTCTGGAGTCTGCTCCAAATTCACCACTATACCCCAGCTGCCCAGTCACACTAGAAGTTTCCTCAGTCTCCATAACTTCCTTATCACATTGAAGAATACTTACTGGAATCTTCATTTTATTGAAGGACCCAGATCAGCCAATCTACCCACTCTACTTTTGAATTTCCTTACTACAACAATATTTCCCCACCCAGAAACTTTTCCATTCTCTTCTTCTTAGTTTCCATTTAGCTATTGTCTTTTTCCATTAAATTGTAAACTCCTTAAGTGCAGAGAACGTCTTTGCTTTTTAAATTAGTATTCCCAGTACTTACAACAATGTCTAGCATATAGGAAATGCTCAATAAATATTTATTGTCCATTGATCTCCTTTGACACAACTTTTCACTGGCCTCTGGCATTGTGGCTCCCTGGTCATCTAAAGAATTTAGAAAGTTTGCTCATAAAATTTGTTTCCCCTCTGATTTGGTGGATATCTGAAAATTTTGGGAGTCACCCCATCAAGTCCTGATAACTAGAGCTTTTCATAAGGTATAGAAGCTAAATGCTACTATATCCTTTGCTATGTTAAAAACATAGTAACACTCTATTTGTTAACTGTTTAACAATCTGCGTGAATTTATTTTATTTTATTTTTTAAAGCTTTTTATTTTCAAAACATATGCATGGATAATTTTTCAACATTGTCCCTTGCATAGCCTTGTGTTTCAGATTTTCCCTTCCTTCCCCCCACAGCCTCACTTAAATGCCAAGCAATCCAATATATGTTATACATGTTCAAATATATGTTAAAATGGAGCTCATTTTAGAAGAAGAATGAGGGAGAAGAAAGAATAAGAGGAGGAGGAGGAAAAAGATTAGAAGAGGAGGAGGAGTAGAAGGAGGAGGAGGAGGAAGAGGAGGAGCAGGAGGAGGAGGAAGAGGAGGAGAAGACCAGTAACAACAATGAAAAACTGAATTATCATTCAGTAAAACCAATTAACAGGCTTATCTCAATTAATAGAACACATAGCATTCCTTAATGGAATCTCTTTTTCACTACTCACAATGGCTGTTCAAAATCTACTCTCTTTGAAAGTTTCTTCTACTGTTTTTTATCTCTTCCCTTTCATCAGAAGACGTTACTTCCTGATTGAGGAAAAAACAAGCCATCCATTGTGAGTTCCTTTTGCTTCTATTTTCTGCATTTCGTAACTCCTTGCTATCATCTTCATTCTGGTCCCTGTGTTAGTCTCCAATGTAAAAAATAAATAAAGTGGCTCCTTTCTTTATCAAAACCAACCCCTTTACTTGTACCTGGTTCTCTTTTGCTACCATTTTTTTTATCAGTTTGCCCTTTCCTTTATCCTTTCACTTTCTCTTCATTTCAGCTTCAATATCTACTGGTTCCTTCCTTGATACCTCCCTTCCCCTCCCCTCCTCTACTTTTCACTTTCTTTTCCTCCCCTTCCCTTAATAGATATTTTTGTGTTATAACTAGTTCAAGTCAGTTTGTGCTATGTAACTATTAAATTTCCAGTATGAGCATTTACACCTGGAAAATCAGCAAATGCTACAAATTAGAAGTTTAGTTCTCTATTGATTGTTCAGATTTTTAAAAGTAATGGAAAAAATGTTAACAACATAGATTAAACTTAAAAGTCGACCATATGTGAATATATATATATGTTAAACATTTACAACTATATCCCTGTTCAACATGCAAGTTAGAAAATGAAATATGAAAATGATAGAAGAAATTTCCATGATTAAATTTCTTAAAGTAATTGTTTTGCTTCTATAAAGGCAGTCTTGAAAAATATTAAACAAGAGAGCATTTCCAGCATCCTTTATCCACTGCTCAGGCTTTTCTTTGCTTCCCTTCCCCAACACATACACACACACACACACACACACACACACACACACACTCACTCACACACTCACTCACATACTTACACAGAAACATCCTGCCATGTTTTTCCCCTGACTTGTGGGAAATGCTGTGCAAGTATTATAACAAGATTCCCTGTTAATCTTCATGACTATTTTCTCCCCTTTAAATTATAAATATCTATCTTATACATTTAGTAGTTCACATAGGCAGGAGGTAATTATGGGGTATATTGGAGAAATAAATTGCCTTCTAATTTTTGAAAGGAAGTGAAACAGATCCATCTCTTTAATCTATTAGCTCAATGTAACATGAGATTAGTAAGGAATGAATTCTCTATTGGTTATGCACACCATCTAAGCTTTAATAAAAAATAAAATTAAATAAACATTGAATTCTTTTTAGCTCAAGGCTATAGATCTATCCATGTGTATAGGAATATATGGTTATGCATATGTATGATATATAAATACATGGGTATCTATACATATGCATATGTGTATGTACCGGGTAGGAATGGGAACAAAAATGGTAATAGGTACTGAGCTTATAATGCCATTAGGAAATTCTCAGTTGAGGAAGCTTTATCAGTGAGGGACAACATCTTTTTTGCAACTTACATTCTTTGAGACTTATCTAGATCAGTAAAAGCTCAAAAGTATGATTCTCTATTATATTAATTCTTCCCAATTGCATAGGCATTTATATGTATGCATGTGTAGATAGATAAACAGTTAGATGGAGATTAATATAACTAAAAAGGAATATGTATTGTCTATATACATATACATACAGACAGACATACAGCTTGTTTCCACAAGGGATAGAGTAATGAATTTGGAGTCAGGAAGATTCATCTTTCTGTTGAAATCTGACTAAAAACATCTACTAGCTTCATGACTCTGGGCAAATCTCCTAGCTCTGCTTCCCTGAGTTTCTTCTTCAATAACATGAGCTGGAGAAGGAAAGGGCAAACCTTCCTAGCATTTATGCCAAAGATCCAAATGGTGTCATGAAGAATCTGATATGACTGAGAAAGAACCAAACAATAGATGATTTAGCAAGAAGCAGTAATTTTTTACTGCCTCAAAATATAAGGTTAAACATTAGATTTAAATTTCTGATTCGCATTAGTGAATTTCCTTTATCTTTAGAATCACAGTTTTTGATTCCTCAACAGAATAAATGTATAATTTTATATTGTGGAATCAGGACCCTAGACATAATTATCTCGTTTCTTGGGGTTATAGAGTTATTTCATTAAAGACATTTGTATTAAAGTAATTAGTAAGAATTACTAATCTTAGGAAAATATGGGAAAATGTGTTCTCATTGGTAAAACGTTTTCCTTAGAAAGAACAATGTATACTAGCTCAGCAACCAGTACTTTTTTTTTTTAGTATGTTCCCATCAAATCTCAATCACTAAGTCCTGATAACTGTATGTCTATCATTTTCCTCACCTCTCATTTCCCTCTACCAGCCATTTATAATACCTTCTCCTTCATCTTTCCATTGTGTACTGTCTTCAATGTATTCTTTATCTTTTCAAACCAGTTGTGAAACTAAAAAATTGGTCAGCCATATCCAACTTGGTTGGGACATATGACCATAAGGCTTATCTGTCGATAGTCCAATTCTCTTTTGCATGCACAAGTAATAGCAAATTACTTTGTTAAGCTAGAAAATGCAGAATGCTTAGTTCATTCTTTGATTATGCACATGTGTATCCATATCCATGCACTTATGATACTATAACTAGTGTAGTGTAACCTTTTATCACTTAATACCTGAAATATTCTAATAGGCCATTGATAGTTTGCCTGACAAGTTTTTTTTTCCATTTCAATATATCCTCCTTTATCTTGAATTTGACCACATTACCCCCCCCTACACTTATTCAATAAATTACAGTGGTTTCCTATTTTCAAATAAAAAATTTTCTAGTCTTCAAAGCCCTCCATAATGTAGCCTAACTTTCCAGTCTATTTACATATTATGTGTGTGAGTGGTTATGTATTTGATTGTATATTGTCTCCTGCTTTAGATTGTGAAGCCTTTGAGGGAAGAGACTACTTTTATATCTCCAGTGCTTAGCATGGTGTCTGTCAAATAACTGTTTTTGTTCATCCTTTATTTTTGAAGAGAACCAATGACCTCATGGATGATGTCTTGACTTAAGTGTGAATTGGATTTAAATGAGCTTATCAAACTCCACTGGCAAAGGAAAAGTCAAAAAGACTTTTTTTTGCCCCAGGATGCAGTGAATTTCTTTGATGTCTGATCAAGCTCCAAGTATTCCACAGTATCTTCTTCAACCACCTTCATGACTATTGGAACAAATTTTTCGCACCCACTCATTCCACCAGTGGAAGTCTTCACATTCTTAGGGGATAGACATCTTGCTAATTCACCAATGGCTTTGAGACCTATCAGTTACCCTAAATCATGTTTAGCCCATATGCCAGGGCAATTTTACATACATGGATCATACAAAATTATCAACTTTAAAACTCAAGCAATGGAAGGTTATTGTACCTAGTTTTCAGCTCATGGCTTACAGTTGTCTTGGCAGAGTCAGACCAAATGATGCGTCTCACAGATTGTGTTACAGCTTCTTGTCAACACAGATGAGAGTTGGGTGACAGATGGACACCGAAGGTAGATGACCAGCTCTGAAAAGGGCCCAGCAAGCCCTCACACAGAGTCCTCCCTGAATAATCTATACACCCCATTATATAGTAGTTATATATTAGGTACTTAATAAATGTTGATTGATTCATCCATTCATATATATGTATATATATATATGTATATGCATTCACACACATACATACATACACATATAATAAGCTGGTTGTTATACTCACACACACATACACACACACACACACATATATACATGCAGCAATTTGTCTATCTTTAGTTTCATTTCCAAAGTTAAAAAAAGCATTACTCCTTTTCAATACACTATTCAAGTTGAGGAGAAATTTTGCCAATGGGAAAACCTGAGGAGACAAATCATAAATTGCTAATAGTTAATTTGATAGTGGAAAAAATAGATTTTTTTAAGACTACAAGTACATTATACACTCTACCTTTGTAGCATTAAGGTATGGAACTCAATCACCTTGACCAAGGTTCATTAAAAGAAATTGATATCTTCTCCTTCAAGACACAATGCTAAATGGGGCCTTTCACGTTCCTCCTTCTGCCTCATGTGCCGAGAAATGTTCTTTTGCCATTTTCTCTCTCATTTGGTTCTGGGTGAGTGATTTTGTTATGAAACAGGTTGAGAAATGGCACCCTCCCAGGAGCAAGCTGAGCTGCTTAGGGAATGGGACAGGAAGTAATGGTCTGTGTCTAGGAGGAACAGAAAGGAGCCAGGCCATGTGCTGACTCTCTTATCTATATAAGGATGTCATTTATAGTCAAGATGATATTAATTAGCACTTCTGTTTTCTGCCTACAACTCCACATGCCTTATTTCAAACCTGAAGTCTACAGACAGAACCCAGGCCCCTTGTTTGCTCCCTTTATGAATACTTACTTTACCCTACAATGTCAAGAATATAAAAAAGAAAGGGAAGAAATGAGAAAGGATGTATAGTGCCAGACTCTTGAAAAAGCAGAATGTTTGCACTACAATCTCTTCTTTTCTAAACTGAAAAACTAATCTGTAATTTATTATAATTTTTGATTATATAAACATCTTTTTGCCTCAGAGATATTTATCCCAACATAGTTTGTTACTGTAGTTGTTGTTTTAAATCTGGTTCTTGTCCAATGTTCTAATATCTAGATAGAGAATATGAAATCCCCGTGACTAAGACAGTATTATGTATAGTGAGTAGACACTTCAAAGCCTGTCCTTGGTCAATGTCTTGAAATCAAGTCACAGATGAAGATATACTTAATTGTAAACATTTTTTTAAAGTTGTGATTGCCCAAGGGAAAATTAGCAAAGATTAAATTTAACCCATTACTTCATATGATAATGGAAATTTGCATCATGTCTTCAAAGTTATGTGCTAATAATTACTAAGAGGTAAGCATAGTGCTATAGCTAGAAGCCTGGGCATGGACTCAGAAGAACTTGGTTTGAAGTCTTGTCTGTGATTCATGCTGCCTCTGGAAACAGGAGTAAGTCACTCAACTTCTTAGTATCCCAGGCAGCTCTTTAAGATGAAAGGTCAATTTGCATTGGCAGAGGGTGTTTTCATAGCAGAATACCACTTAGCTGTTAAAATCTAAATTTGAAGTTATACCTATTCTTTTTGACCCAGCAGTGTTTCTATTGGGCTTATATCCCAAAGAAATAAAAGAAGGAAAGGGCCCCACATGTGCAAGAATGTTTGTGGCAGCTCTTTTTGTAGTGGCTAGAAACTGGAAACTGAGTGGATGCCCATCAATTGGAGAGTGGATGAATAAATTATGGTATATGAATGCTATGGAATATTTTTGTTCTGTAAGAAACGACCAACAGGACTATTTCAGAGAGGCCTGGAGAGACTTGCATGAACTAATGCTCAGTGAAGTGAGCAGAACCAAGAGATCATTATTCACGGCAACATCAATACTATATGAGGATCAGTTCTAATGGACATCACTCTCTTCAACAATGAAATGCTTCAAACCAGTTCCAATTGCTCGGTGAAGAGAGCCATATACACCCAGAGAGAGGGATGTGAAATGTGGACCACAACATAACATTTTCATGTTCTCTATTGAGGTTTACTTGCATTGTATTTCCTTTATCAGATTATTCTTTCTTGTAGATATGATTTCTCATGCACAAAAAATGATGCAATAACTATACATATATTTGATTTCTTAAGTATTCTAACATAATTATCATGTAGTGGATATCCTGCCATCTAAGGGAGGGGTGGGGAGTAGGGGGGAAAATTTGTAACAGAAAGCTTTGTAAGGGTTAATGTTTAGGAATTACCCATACATAGGTTTTGCAAATAAAAAGTATTAATAATAAAAAAAAGAATTCACAACAACAACAAAAAAAGAAGTTATACCTATTCTAGCCCAAAATGTGAAATGAAGAAAAATTGAGCTATTAGACCAAGGTTACTTAGAAGCAGAGGTCAAGCTAGAAATAGGCCTAATAATGATTTTCTTCTTTCTTTAGAAGAAGGAGAGACAGTAAGAAAAATATAAGAACCAGAAGAAAGCAGGGTTATGAAAACCTAGTTAAAAGAGAGTATCGAAAAGAAAGACTTAAAGAAGATAAAACTATCACTCTTTGCAAGTAATATAATGAAATACATAGAGAATTCTAGAGAATCATTCCCAAACATGCTTGAAACAATTACCAGCTTTAGCAAAATTGCAGGATATAAAATAAACCCACACATATCATCAGCATTTTAAAATATTACTATGAAAGCCCAGCAGCAAGAGATAAAAAGAGACATTCCATTTAAAATAACTTTAAACAAAATAAGATATTTGCGTGTGTACCTGCTAGGAACTATATGAATAAAAGTACAAACACTTCTCACACAAATAAGAGAGATCTAAACAAATGGGAAAATATCAATTGCCCATGGTTATGCCAAAATAATATAACAAAAATGACAATTTTACCTGAACTGGTCTACTGGTTTAGTGCCATATCAATCCAATGCCAAGATTAAAAAAGAAGTACAAAGCTGTGGGGAAAAAAATTTTACAGCAAATGTTTCTGACAAAGACCTCATTTCTAAATTGTGTAAAAAGCTGTGTCAAATTTGTAAGAATGCAAGTCATTACCCAATTGATAAATGGTCAAATATATGAACAGATAATTTTCAAATGATAAAATTAAAGCTATCTATAGTCATATGAAAATACTTTAAATCACTATTGATTAAAGAAATGCAGATTAAAACAACTAAGTAGTACAACCTCACACTTCTCAGATTGACTAAGATTGCAGGAAAAAATAATAATAAATGTTAAAGGGGATGTGGGAAAACTGGGATGCTAATGCATTGTTGGTGAACTTGTGAAATGATCCAACTATTCTGGAAAACAATTTAGAACTATAACCAAAGGACTATCAAACAGTGCATACCCTTTGATCCAGCAATGCTACTATTGTGTCTGTATCTCAAGGAAATCATAAAGGAGGGGAAAGGAACCACATGCAAAAATGTTTGTAGTAGCTGTTTTTCTTGTAGCCAATAATTGGAAAGTGAGTAGATGTACATCAATTGGAGAATGGCTGAATAAGTTATGGTATATGAACATAACAGAATATTATTGTTCTATAAAAATGATGAAGAAGCTAATTTTAGGAAGGCCTGCAAAGATTTACATGAACTGATGCTGAGCCAAACAAGTAGAATCAGGAATACATTGCACAAAGTAACAGCAAGACTGTGCAATGATCAGCCATGAAAGACTTGGTTCTTCTCAGAGGTTAAGTTATCCAAGACAATTCCAATAAACTTTGGACAGAAATCACCGTCTGCATCTAGAGAGTGAATTATGGAGAATGAATATAAATCAACACATGTCATGTTCACTTTTTTTCCCTTTCTTTTTCTTCTATTTTGTCTCTCATGTTTTTTTTTTCCTTTTGCTCTGATTGTTCTCTCCCAACAAGATTCGTAAAATGTGTATTAAAAAAATTTACATGTATAACCAGAAAAAATTAAAAAATTGAAAAGCAAAAGAAAGTCTTTGACTATATCAAAGGCTACAGAGAGATCAAAAGGAAAGAAAATTGGAAAAGGCTATTAGATTTCAGTTATGATATTATTGTTAAAGTTGGAGAAAGCAGATTTGATTGGATGATGAGGTCAGAAGCCAGATGACAAAAAGTTAAGATTAGAATAAGAAAAAAAAAGTAAATGGAGATACCTTTTGGAGACAGCATTCTCAAAGAGTTTACCCACAAATCAGAGGAGCATTAAGTACATGTGGAAAATTAAGCTTTTTGAGAATAGTGAAGATATTGGCATCAAATTTTGCAAAAGGGGATGATATGGGCATACTTATAGGTAGCAGGAAAGTTGACAGTAAAAAGTATATACTTTAAGATTAAACGGTAATAATGATAATAAATAGCTAGCATTTATATAGCACATTTGCTAAACACAGTATCAGGCATCATGCTAAGCACTTTGTAAATATTATCTCATTTGATCCTCATGACAATTCTGCAACGAGTTATTAAACTTTACATCATTTATAATTAGGTTGATTAGAAGAATACATAAAAATAGAAGTAGAGGGGAAAGGAATGAACATTTCATGAACTTCAGTGATATCTGAATGAGAAAAAAAAAGTTGAATACATACACTCAAAGATTATAGCAAAGAATACATTCAGTTCAGTAGGAAAGCAGTTGTGAATAGAAAATCAGAGATTTAAGAGAAATGCTAGAATTAAAAAAGCAACTAGCAAAACAAAGTTCAAGTTTAAACTGCTGATTTAGAAGAATATTAGAAAAGGGATGAGAGAGACTTCAGTGGTCTGATTCTAGATAAGATGAACAGAGAAAAGGGCTACAATGAGAAACCCCTTCCCTTTATTTTTTCCATCTTCTTTTTCTTTGTTATGAGTAGATATGGAACAAAAAGAAAAAAAAATAGTAGAATAGTATACAATGAAGGGAAAAACATTCACCTAACAATTTTGACCATATTATTGAATAAGACAGATATACTGTTAAAAATGAGGGGGTAATTGAATGCTTAAATACAGTGTATTTCAGATATACATTTTGAACAAAGGCTTTCACAAATCTAAAACAGGGGGCTAGAGAAAAATTTACTAGCACATGTATGAATACAAATAGGAAAAAAAGGATGGCATACCAATCATATTTTCTGACTAGGGAATAACAAAACTAGATATTAAAAATCATAGAGAATGCTACTTTTTATGTTTAAAGGCATAGTAGCAAATGAAATATTATCATATCTAAACACCTCAGAGTAACTTAAAGGAAAAATAAAACAATAACTAGTGAAGACTTTAATATAACTTTTTCAGACTTAAATGAATCTAACAAGAAAATAAATAAAAGAATTTAAAATGTGAATATAACTTTAGAAAAGTTAGATATGAACGATTTCTGGTTGCTATTGGATGAAAATTATAAAAAAAATCTTATCTTTGCATGACTTTACTGCTTCATCTTTTCTCAGAAAAATCTAATGCATTTCAAAAATTCATAAAAATAGAGATCTCAAATGGACCCTTACTGATAATAATACATTGAAAAATTATGATAAATATGGAGAATTTGAAGAAAGGATTCTAAATTTACTGGATACTACATAATAGATTCCTAAACAATAGTTAAGTCAAGGAACACATCATAGATGAGACAATTTTGCCAAAAAAAAATTATGACAATTAGACATGTCAAACTCATCCAATTCAGCCAAAGGAGTCATGAAAAGAAAATATATGAAAATGTTTTTATAAAAAAAGAAATTAATGAGAGGTTGAGGAATTGTAGCAAAAACTGAAAAGTAACACAAAAATATTGAAAAGATCAATAAAGTAGACAGATCACAGCAATTAGGAATATTGTTACAAACAGAAATTTACAGACTCTTAGAATTTACAGAATTATTGTCCTCATTTTTCTAATTATAAAAAATATGAGCCCAGAAAGTTAATAAGGTCAGACAGTAAACTAGCAGCAGCACTGGGATGATGAGATGTTTAATTTAAAACTTGGGAGATGGGGAGAGAGAGAGAGATAGACACACAGACAGAGACAGAGAAGTAGAAAGAGAAACATACATTATTCCTTGTAAGGAATTTTCTTTCAGAAGTGACATCTCCAATTTCCACCTATTATTCAGCTTCTTATATAAGATCATTATTTTATTATATTCCTATATAACATATTTATGTTTTTTATAAAATTGACAGAATTGCAGTGTTTAATACTAAATAAATATGTGGACTAAACTACAAAACCCCCATTTTTGTGTAAAATATAAAAATAAGAGATTTAAAACAGGGTTCAGCTTTCTGTTTTAGTTTTTTGACATTCCATTCCATCTTCTAGGTAATTATTCTTCTGAATACATCTTAAGAGGGAGAATATATATATACATATACATACACATATGTATATATTACAATGAAAACAATATGAAAACACTTACAACACACCATCTTTCATACGCATTCCTGGAATTCCTCTTCTATAATCCATTAAAATTTCATCTTTTCTCACTAAGCTGGCTCAAAGGCCACCTTCTCCAAGAAATTATCTTTGATTCCCATAGCCAGAAGTTAACTTCCTTTAAAAAAACAAAATACAAATTCAACTAGAAAGTGGCATCATGATACACTCTTCCTAAGAGTTTTCCATCTCTGAAATGGAGCACTCACCCTGATTCTCCTCTTCTCATTCAAAAGTATACACTAATTATCTAAACTCCCAGAAGACAAAAACTCTCAAACTTTGTGTCTCCTCACTAAATAAGATATAGGTTTTTAAAAAGCAAATTCAATTCAGTTTGATTCAACAAATATATACTTAAAATCAATTGTGTAAAGTGCACTGTGCTATGCCCTAGGGAAATACCAAATTTATAGAATACTCCCTGACCTCATAGAGTTTATGTATTCTAAAAACAATTTTTTTAGCTAGAAAAAAAATCTTCTCTGCATAACAAAAATGTAATTTCTGAGGTGATTTTTACAGCTTTTTAATGGAGTCCTGGTAGACACACAAGGCTTACAGCTACTTTCCCTAGGAGAAATTATTCTCCTAGGAACTTCATTCCATTTTTGTCTAGATCTGTGATTTTATTTTCTTAAGGGGAAATTCCCTCTATTGATACTGCTACTGTTTTGCAACTTAATTTTTCTGGAGAACTGCCTGGGGCATTAAGACTATAAGCAACTTATCTAAAGTCATAGCTCATACAGCTAGCATGACTCAAAACTCTATCCAGTGTCATGATATCACTTTCCAAATGAACAGTCAGGCCCAAATACTACTATTTCATCCTTAAGCCACTCCCAAACCACCCTCAAATGGGTATGGCAGTGTCCCTGAATAATCAAGATACATAGAATCTGGGTAAAGCATATAGGTCTATTATTCTCTAGGTAAAAACAGAAAGTGTCGTAAGAATCATATCAACTTACTTTCTTACTTGTGTCAATAAATTGGTAATCATAAATACCATTTCATGGGGAAATTATGCTTAAACATAGTTCAATAGACTCCTTTTCAAGCAGCTATGTGGCTCACTGGTTAAAGTTCTGGGCCTAGAGTCAGAAAAATTCATCTTCTTCAGTTTAAATGTGGCCTCAGACCCAATACTTGCTAGCTGTATGATGCTGGGCAAGTCACTTAATACTGTTTGTCTTAGTGTCCTCATTTATAAAATTAGATGGAGAAGGAAATGGTATACCATTCTAATATCTTTGGCAAGAAAACCCCAAATGAGGTCACATTCACTGAAATAACTGAACAACAAGGCTCCTTATTAATTGAAAGCAATGTAACATCCAAATTTAGACTCCAGGGTATCTGCCTTAAAATCCTAGCTTCAGAGCCTTTTCCCTGCTAAATATCTCTAATTTATCCTGAATATATGTTGTTTTTAAATAATTATTTGCTTATTATCTTCCCACATTAGACAGCAATGTTCAGAGCTGGGACTGTGTAAATTTATTTTTTGTTTGTATTGTTTTGTTTTTTGTTTCTGTCTTTCTCAGTAGCCCCAACTACTACTATAGTGCCTAGAGGCTGCTTAATAAATAGTTGTAGACTCTATCACTTATTACTCAAGTGACATCAGATAAGTCACTTAAGCTCTCAGTCTGTGGATTGAGATGGAAGGTTGGATTAGATGCTCTCAAACACTTCATCTATAAAGATTTATAAAACACTTGTAGTTTGTCTATAATCAAAAGATCTAGGTTTCACAACTGACATCCCAATAAAATGCTATGTTTTTCTTTAAGCTCTATTAGACTTATAACTGGAAGTTGCTTTATGGGTGATTGTGTCCAATTTTCCTTCTTACAGACAAGGAAAATAAAGTCCAGAAACTTCCTTTTGATTAATATAGATATAAGATGTAATAAATTAGAGATTCAAAGCCAGGTCCTATGACATCAAATCCAGAGATTTTACATCATTCCTCCTATCTGAAAGAAAGCAAAAGCAGCTAAAGTGAAGCTAGAAAGTTGGAAGATAAGAAAAGAGTGCTTCATAGGTAGGAGGCAAAAATGAGAGGGAAATAAAGAAGAGTAGGTATGTTATAAGAATATATACCACTTTAGCATCCTAGAATGTTCAAACTAGGAAGGATCTTAGTAACTTATTATTCAAGAGTCAATAGAACAAAGAGTTGAAGTAGCCATTCTAGATAGTAAGAGATCAGGAACTAGATTTCAATGCTCTGACTCCTACTCCATTCATCCCAGCTGCTTATGCCAGGAAAGTACATAGTATATTATCATCACAAAGAAAGCTGCATTTTTAAGATGTTTCTGTGTCTCTGACTCCCTCCGTCTACTTCTCTCTTATCTTTTTTTCTTTATGTCTCCATCTCTATTTCTCTCTCTCTCTTTCTCTCTCTCTCTCTCTCTCTCTCTCTCTCTCTCTCTCTCTCTGTCTCTCTGTCTGTCTGTCTCTCTCTCATCAGTTTCTGTGTCTCTGTGTCTGTCTCTCTTGTTTGTCTCCCTCTCCCTAGTCTTCTCTCCCTCTCTCCCTTCCTCTTCCTTTCTTTTCCTTCCTCTCCTTCCCTCCTTTTCTCTGTCTGTCTGTCTGTCTGTCTGTCTCTCTCTCTGTCTCTGTCTGTCTCTGTTTCTCTCTCTGTCTCTGTCTCTCTCTCTCTCTCTCTCTCCCCTTAGTTCCCCACTTTTCCTTCCCCATTAGTCCCCCACTTTTCCTCTCTTTAGGCAATGGAAAGTATGGAAAGTATGGGAATAATATTTTTTCACTATAAAGAGGGTAAAATCTTTAAGTTCCATGTTCATGGAAAGCTATGAAAGACTGCATTGTACAATTATGAGAGAAAAAGATGGGATAAGATAGATAATGTATTAAAATAAATGAAAATAATTTTGACCTTAAAGACCTCCTGAAGAGGTCTAACAACGTGGTGGCCTGTTGACTCCATTTTGAGAACAATTATTCTAAAGGGTAAAATAATAGCATTTTGCATTCCTAAAGATCCTGTGTGCATTTATGAAAGGACAAATATTATGAATTATAGAAATAAGTGACTATGAATGGGAAAAGGGCTACCAAAAATTGACAAAAGGTAAATGTGAGTGGGACTTTTATTAGACTCATAGCAAAGTACTATGTTATAAGTGAAAAATGAATTCAAATGGCATGTTCCTGATTTCAGAATGGTATACCTGACAGATTCTCTTTGCTGATTTATTTTAAGAATCATTATTCTTAGCAAACATGAATTGGTATCATATATGATGAGATTTTTATTACATTCTTGGCACAAATTTCAGATAGTGGATTTCAAAGCTCTATTTAATCTGATTTGATTGCAAAGGGCCATTATTAACTGCTGTAGAGGGCTAATGATTTGGTCATAACTGTAAATAACCCTCAGTATTCCATTCCAGGAAAAAAAGATCCTTATGCTAAGAGTAAAATGATTAAAGACTCTTCACTTGGATATCATTATTACTATTCTGATAGTATATTGCTATGTGTAAATTGGAGAAAATTGCATTGCTGTTGATCCAGAGTATTGGCAGGCATTTCAAACCTATTCAACAACTTATTTGTTGTGATAGAATAGTATTGTGATATTCAGTTACAATTCTTCCTTTTGATAAAAAAAAAAGTGCTTTGGCCATAGAGAAACAGCCATAACAAGCATATAATTTGGGAACCCAGATGGATGTGGATTGGTGCAAATCCAATGTAGTCATTCACCGATGGCATTATATTTTTCAGTTGTCAATCTGGTCTATGTACTTATCATCACTGGGAAAAGCTGTTTATTAATTAATCACCTTAGCACAGATGGTGCTGAGTTGTGATATGCCAAAGTCAATATGTGTAGGCTCACTTTGTCTCATCCTACACTATAAATTAAATAATGATGATTCAGTCAGTCCTGATTCCTAAAACAATTTAAAGAAGGACATCATTATTCCAAGAAATCAATGATTTTACAGTGTGGGTCCTCTCTCTATCAATCCTTTAAATCTTAGCTGATGTTTTTTATCTTCCTGAATTGCTGATGTTGACTTACTATATATGGATCCGGGAGCATTTGGATTCTGTTGGAAAAGCCATAATTTTCTATATCTGAAATACCATATAAACATGAATAACAATATAGAAAGTATCAATGGAAGACCATATATATATAAATAAAATACAATTTTGATGTGACATGTAAATCTAAGACTTGATCGTTTTGTCAAGTGAATAAACATGGTAGCCAAGGGTACCCACTGATTTAGAATATGAGATTATTTACAAAATACTATAATGGAGGATGACATTACATGCAAAGGCTCTTTACAAAATAGTGAATAGAAGCAGAAGGAAATGAGCTTGCCAGAGTTTTATCTAACAAGTAACAGGAATTTTCCTGGTATCATTTACAGATGACACCAGAAGGACAATCAGAATATCTCTTCTCACTAACAATAGTGATAAAACCATCATATTTGTGCTTTATGAATTTTGTACCTAATGGAACAAATGGAAAAGTAGAATTGACTTGTGTAAAAATAAATTCTGGAAAAATGGCTTGAACCTCACCAAGTACACATAAGAAAGAAGCATTGGAAGTAATTTTAAAGGCTTGCAGAAAATTATCCTCCTTTTGTAAAAAAAAAAAAGAAAGAAAGAAAGAAAGAAAAGAAAAGAAAAGAAAAGAAAAGAAAAAAAGACGAATTAGATAAATGATAATTAAAATGAAATAAAAAGTAAGTACATTCAAAATTCTGTTCCTTACCTTGTACCCCATTTTCTTCAAAATCTGTTTTTCTATCTTTCCAGTATCTCTGAAGAATATCTCCCTTAGGAACTACTATGATACTACCATAAACAGCATTAGGGGCTCAAAGGTCTCTTAGATAATTAAGAGTAATATCTATCTATCTATATCTATCAATCTATCAATCTATCCATCTATCTATCTATCTATCTACCTACTTATCTAGCATCATAAAGTTGTCTTAGATGTGTATTACATACCTAATGATCCATCATTAACTACTGAATAAAATAACCTTTAACATATAGTTCAATACCCTGCATCATTGGGATCCAACATTTTCTGCAGCTTTATCTAAAATTACATTGCTTTTTAAGGTCCTCTCTCTACCTTATTTATTTATTTTGGTAAGTTTTTAAGTTTATTTTATATTTAATTACAAAATAAGAAAAGAAAAAATGTCTAGTACACAACAGAACACAAGAAGATTCCATACAAAATAATAAATTTCCATTTCTATAAAACCTATATGATAAATACTACATATTGTTTTCAAAGCTATCCAGCTTTGCTTTCTTGTAGATTTTCTTTTGTTCTCTATTATATGCATTTTTATTTTATTTTTCTTTTCTCTGCCCCCCCCCATCAAGAAGGCTATAATATTATCAAGTAGAGAGAGATGTAAAGATAAAGCTAGATATAAACACACACACATATATGATTATATTAAGCTTATTTCCACTTGTCTTCTGTTTCTCTGAAGGTGGATAACATCTTTCTGCATAAGTTCAATCTTTCCATGTTTTTTTTTTAAATCAACAAGTTCATATTTCCTACACCACAGCAATATTCCAATCCAATCACATTCTATTTGAGAAATTGTTTTTAAAGTTTTTTTCTCTGTGTGTATTCCTGCTATTCTTGACTACATTATTTTATTTATACAAAAAGATTTTTATTAAATTAATCAAAATCTAGTTTACACTTCAACAGTGTTCTCATAAACAATGTAGATTAAGATTTTGTATTATAAAATCTTCTTTCACATATTTTCTCCTGTGTTTTAGTGTTTTATTTGACGTTCCTGACCTTTTGTTCTTCAAAATGAATTTTGTTATTTTTTTCAAACTCAGTAAGATAATTTTTAGTAATTTAATTACATTTGTAAAACCACTTTATAATTTCCACCTTACAACTAAGTTTAAAATTCCTTATTTCTTAATATTTCTTAAATCCAATGGAACTCTTAGATATAACCCACTATAAACCCATACCTTCTAAGCTTTTCTTATGTTGTCTCATGTCTGAAATGCTCTCTATCTCCTCCCATTAAATCTATTCATACAGCAAAATCAAGTTTAAAAGTAATCTTCCCTTGCTGATAGAGATGGAATTGAACATTCTCTCTTTTGAATAGCCCTATTACTATGTAAGTTTTTAATCTTATCCTCTTTACTATATGTAAAACTCTTTGAGGATAAAACTCATGCTCTATACTTTGCTCACATTTTCTGATAAAGTGTCTCAAGATGAGCATTCAATAAATAACTGTTGAACAAATGAATGAATGAATTTATAGTACCACAAAAGTTGCTAAAAATTCTTAGGATCTTAAATCTAGAAATGAGAGGAACCTCATAGGCCATCTAATCATGATAGATGATCCTTTGCCAGCATCTTCCATATTAGGCAATCAGTTCCAAAATTCTTCACAGAGACTGTGAGTTTGTTTTTGCATTGCTTCTTCTGACCACCATGTGAGTGTCTTTCTTTTGTGAATTCTCCCATGAAATAGGTGTAGAAATGCTTAGTACTAAAATTATCAAAGAAACATACTTTCCTCCTTGATGATCTGCTTGGTAAACCAATGAAATCACAGGACCACAATTTTTTGATCACAATTAAAGCAATCGCACACACTTATTGGAAGCACTGAAACAGCTATCCTTATATGTACTAGAGGCAAATACAGTTTCCAAATTGAACCTGTATATATGCATATATATAGATATATTTATATACTTATATATAATTATATCTATATATATGCATATATAATTACATAGATATAGATTTAAAGAGATGTCTGAGTCCCTTGTATGTTCCAGAAAAAGAATTTTGAGTCCAAGTCTCTACTATTTGAATTTTTTCTCTGCTTTACCACACACTCCTTCTTTCTCCTTTTTTCTTTTGTTTGGTTTTTAATTCAGTCTTTCCTGCATTATGCCAACTATAAACACAGGTACTGTCAGTAATATGCCAGAGATAAAAAGGTAAATAAGATATTTGCATGAACAAAAAAAGGGAAGAAATTAAACAGCCTTCTTTATGCTGTAATTTATATTTTTATTTCACAAGTTTACAAACTGAAGATTTTGGGAAGAAAATGCAAGCCAGAAAATCTGAGCAGGAGACATCTATAACTCTGAAATCTGAAATAAAATGTGACCTCAATTGGTAAATGAGCCTAGCTATTCCAAAGGAGCACAATGTTATATCTATAAATCCAAACTGCTTGGACTTTGCTATTTTTCTAACTACTTCATGTGCATATATCTGCCTACTGTTGTTGTTACTCAATTGTTTCAGGTGTGTATGATTCTTTGTGATCTCACCAAAGATACTACAGTGGTTTATTATTTTCTTCTCCAGTATTTTCTCTCTCCTCTGTCTCTTTCTCTTCTCTCTCTTTCTTTTAACAATGAGAAAACTAAAACAAACAGGGTAAATGACTTGTCCAGAGTCACACATCTAAGAAATGTCTGAGGTAAGACATTTATATAAATAGCTAAAAGGCACAATAAATTAAATGTCCTGAGAGATTAATTAACAAAAGGCCAGTTTCTCAATTAGAACATAGCCCCGGGGCAGCTAGGTGGAGCAGTGGTTAGAACACCAGTCCAGAAGTCAGGAGGATCTGAGTTTAAATCAAATCAAATCTTAGCTGTGTGACCAATAGGCAAGTTAATCCCAATTGTCTCAGCAATAATAATAATAATAATAATAATAATAATAATAATTTTTTTTAAAATAGCCCCATTTGTCTGACTCAATGAGTAAGTGAAACAAGTTAATGGGAGATAATAAAGGATTAGTTACTTAGGTGAAGACTAAAATATGGAGAACCCTGAGTGTCATTCTAAATTGTTTCAACTTAATTCGGTAGTCTATGGAAAATAGATAGGTTTAGAGACAAAGTGATATGATTAGTATTGACATAAAGGAAAATTAAACTGAAAGGTAATAATGATAATAGCCAATATGTGGATAAAGTGCTGGTCTTGAAGTTAGAAAGATTCATCTTCCTGAATTCAAATCTGTTCTCAGATACTTCGATTTGTGTGACCCTGGACAAATCTCTTAACCCTATTTGTCTCAGTTTCCTCATATAAAAAATGAACTGGAGAAAGAAATGATAAACTGTTCCAGTGTCTTTGCCAAAGGAAAACAAAACAAAACAAATAGACAAATCCAAATGGAAACATGAAGAGTCTAACATGACTGAAAAACAACTGAATATATACATAAACACTTTGAGGCACACACATTTATTATATAATTTGGTCTTCACTGAAATCCTGTAAGACAAAGTCTATTATTAGCTCCATTTTTTATAAATGATGGGACTAAGATGGAGAGAGTTAAAATGACATGAGATTTGAGCTCAAGTCATTTTGACCCCAAATCCAGTATTCTAACCCTTATACAATGCTGCCTGTTCATATTGTGATTTCAGAAGGGTTTGGGGATGGGAATGGAGGTGGTTAATGTGATATTGGATGAATTTAGGATTATAAGACAAAAAGATCTTTGATCTAAAGGCAAAAGCCATCTCATTTTATTGATGAGGAAAATTAGATTCAAGGCTATGAATTGACTCAGCTAAGGTCCCAAAGATATAAATGTATACCTGAGCAAAAATTGGAACCTCTTTCTTCCTCGATGCATATCTAGCACTCTTTATATGCCATACTGTCTTAAACTTTTGTAATATGCAAGATTGATTGCAGAGAAGAAATATGTTAGATGAATTTAAATTCATAGATTATTATCTAGATTAGATTATGGGTTCATAAGAGAATTGATTTAGACTTGTAAGGGAGTACTGAAGCTAGTTAGTCAGCCCAACTCCTTCCTTTTATTGATAGGGAATTGGAGACCTGAGAGGATGTGTCTTATTCAAGGTCACATAAGTAATGAATAACATGACAAGATTTGAACCCAAATCCTCAGCTTCTAGATAAAGTGTTCTTTCCACTATTCTATCCTCAGTGAACCATTTAATTCATGCATATAACCAAAGTGAATTCATTAAACTTCAATTACTTATTCCAGGCAGTGTCATTTACCCACATATTTGATATTTTTCAAAGTACTTTACTTTTGACATATGATAAGTAGAAATGCCGTGCCAAGGTTCATATTACCAAAAAAGGAGAGCAATTATATGGTTCGAGAATCTCCCCAAGAATGCATTTGCTTATTGATACAGGCAGATAGAGTGAAATTTAGCTTCAACAGATCTCTGGGGACTGGAAATGAAAAACTACTTTCTGCATAACACACACTAACTGGAATTCCTGGGAAGACTTGAGAATGTAGCAGAAAGGAGGCCCCACAGTAATTTCTTTCTCAGTAGTTGAAGTGACAAGGACCAGAATAATTTATCATGGAAATAATGAGCCTCAGCCTAGGTCCCAGTGGGACGGAAAATAGACTGAAGCTTAATCTTTTTTCTGTTAGGACCTGCTTGGTATTTAAACCATTTCAATGATATGGAACTTATAAAGGACAATGAGCATGATGGGGTAAACAAGACAAGAGAGCTTGTGCATGTTGGGCAAATGATATTCTGGTTATAAGGTAGTATAGAGAGGTTTTCCTAAGAAGGCAGAACCAGAAAAAATAAAGTAGCATTTTAAAAAAGGGCATATAGGGGCAGCTAGGTGGCGCAGTGTTTAGAGCACCAGCCCTGAAGTCAGGAAGACCTGAGTTCAAATCTGGTCTCAGACACTTCCTAGCTGTGTGACCCTGGGCAAGTCACTTAACCCCAATTGCCTCAGCAAAAAGCAAAATAAATAAATAAATAAATAAAAGCATATATTGTTAAATACCTTATAAATATTCTTGTCTACTAATATGTACATATTAAGAATTTAGAGCTAGAATGGTTTGTAGGGTATGAAAATAATGGAGAATAACATTTCATTTATAATTAGCAGAAAGCAAAAAGCCCAGACTATGGGTTACCTAGAATAATCTGATAAAGAATTTCATTAGTGAGAGGCAAAAATGAGCCTTAATATTTCAGATAATTGTTCTAATCTCTTATTTTTAATTTTTTGTTATTATATCAAATTTATTTATCTAACAGACTGTTCTTTCCCTCACCCAGAAACCATCCTTTTAATAAAGATTTTAAAAAGGAAAAGAAAAGAAAGTTATTTGGTAAAACCAACAAAAATGTTTTTAATTAATGAAGAAACTGAGACCAAAAGACTTGCTTAAGAAAACATAAGAAAAAATATCAAAACCTAGGATTTTAAATCATTCTCTATGACTCTAAATTCACAATTCTTTGCACTTTCTACTTTACCTCCCTTCTCTCCCTTCCCCCAAACATTTCTCAGACATCAAGATGTCACTATTCTTGAAGCAATGTCATTGGAATTTAAATGGCAGAAAGGCTTAAAGTATAGGACCAGTATTGTACTTTATACTTGTTAACCTGAATACCAGCTTAACTACTTGTGGAGAGGAGAGTTATTATCTGTTTGGCTACAGGCTAGTGAGCATTTGGATTTACAGTAATGTTCATTGGTGGAAAGTATCTTCAAACTAAATAAATTGCAAATCCTTGAGATATTGAATGAAATGAATACAAACACACCCTTGACATTGGAGTTTCACTCAACTGTCTTACCTTTGGATATGAACATGATCCTGACTTCTTAAAGTCTCTGAGAATAGAAAACAAATAGATGTTGTGATTGCTTTACATTTTGTCCTTGTACTCCTAATATTCTATTTTCTTTCTTTCTTTTTTTTTTCTGAGGCAATTGGGGTTAAGTGACTTGCCCAGAGTCACACAGTTAGGGAATGTTAAGTGTCTGAGACCACATTTGAACCCAAGTCCTCCTGACTTCAGGGCTGGTGCTCTATCCACTACACCACCTAGATGCCCCTTATTCCTAATATTCTAGCAAATAGAACATGATAAACATTTAGTATATTACATATCACAGAAGATTGATGAATATTTGTTGAAGGAAGGAATTAAGGCATGGTGAAGTCCTTCATTCATTAATAAAAGATATACTGCTATCAATGAAATCATGATTTTTTTTTTAGTAAATATGCATGTTGATATATAATATGTGTATGTTGTTATTTAGTTGTTTTTGGTAAAATGCAACTGTGTGTGACCCATTTGGGGTTTTTCTTGACCAAAATCCTGGAGTTCACCATGTCCTTCTCCAGCTCACTTTACAGAGTTAAGTAATTTGCTCAGTCACCCAGTTAATAAGGCCAGATTTAAAACCATCTTTCTAACTCCTGGTGCAACACTCTATTCACTGCTTTACCTCACTGCCCATATGTCTACCTATATATAGATATAATTACATATAAATTGAATCAGTTCCTTATTTTCAGGCAATTCTACTGGATCTAATTTCTCTCTTTCTCTCTCTTTTTTAAAGGGATCATTTTTGCCTCTTGCTAGCGAACTTCTTGATCAAAGTAATCTAGGTAAGCCATACTCTGGGCTTTTTGCTGTCTGCTTCTTGCTAATTATGAATGAAACGTTATTCTCTATTACTTTCATACCCTACATACCAGTTTGGTTGTCATATTCCCTGTTGATACAACTTCAAAATAAGAAAATGGAATTATCTTAAATAGTTCTAAGCACATCCTGTATCCAACTTGTTTACATGGCTCTTCTTTTTTACAGACCAATAAAACTCCAGATTTATTGTTATGCTAGTGCATGATTTAGCACATTCTTTGCAACTTAAACCTCATCATTATCTGCCATTCTTTGGAATCAGCTGGAAGCATGATGAGCTTGCAACAGACAGAATTTAGTGAGCCAGAATCACCTACTGTAGTTAGCATTAGCATAGCATATATCCCCAAGGAATAGAAGTGTGACACATGAAAAGGAATGAACAATCAATGCTTTATGGAATATAACAGAAATTACCAAATAGAGAACATTGGTTTAGAGATTACTGAAATATTTCCGGGAATATGATGTCTTCATAAACAGTAGTTATATTTGTAATGTAGTATCTAAGATTACTCCAAGCATAGGATTGCTATTGTTTGACAATATAGTGTCACAGAAAGACAAATGAGTTTAAAATCCAGTTCTAAGGCATAATGTGTATGATCATAGCTAATTATCATTTAACCTCTTTGAGATTCAATTTTCCCATAATATCATGGAATATTATAGAAAACAATATTATTATGGAATAATATCATGGAATCATGGATCTAGAGAAAGAAAATATTTCATAGAATATTTAGTCATCCATCTTCATTTTAAAGATGAGTAAACCTCTGGCTAATGAGTTTGGTTGCCTTTATCAGGATCAAAAGAAAAAGATCAAAATTCGAAACTAGGCCTGGGTTCTGGGTACTGATTTATACTCAGTCAATTTTAGAATAATTGATTTTTGTATTGGACCATACTGCTGCTGATTTTAAAAATACAAAATTTTTGCCTGGGTATAATGAGAATTCTATAAAAATCAACCAAAAGTATTGGTATTATTGAAACAATATTTTATTTCCTATTAAAATGGACAAATGCATGTGTATTTGTTTTAATAAAAATGTTTTCTTAGTATAAAAATGAATGGGCATTTTGAGTCCTCTATGTGTTCAATTTCTATCATTTGTAGTCCTGTCATCATTAAAAATATATTATTAATAAAACTCTAGTAGAAGAGCAGTTTCTGATCCTTTTTTAGCTTGAATTTTTTTTTAACCAAGCAATTTTTTTTATTTTAATTTTCATCTTGTTCTATCCCTCAGCCCCAAAATTGGTGGCAGGGAAAACTCCTTGTAAGTCATGTTCAAAAATGTGTGTATTTCATTCAGCAAATTAGCTCATCACTTCTGTGCCAAGAATTGAGTTCCATGCTTCCTCATTGGTTTTTGTAATATTGATTGATCATTATATTGATGAGAGTTCTAGAATATTTCAGTTATGTTTCTACAAAATATGCCCATGATTCTCTGCAGCACATGCCACCGTCCAAGATACACAAACAATTCTGTTATGTCATTATTTGCCATGAATATATATCCCAATCCCACCACCATGTTTACATTAGCCCTTCACAGAGAATGTCACTAGTCATATTTACACTGGTATTTTAAAAAATGACTTTTCAAAAATGTGCAACATCCTTTTAAGTTTAATGTGCATTGCTAGTAATTTCTCTATCATCTTCTTAAATTCAAATAATCAATAAACAATATTCAAGCTCTAATTGGTAGGATTTGCTTATTTCTGAGATGTAAATGCTTACACTGAAATTTTTTGATTGACTCTCACAAGCTGGTATGAGCTGGCTCCAGAACAAACATAGTGCTAATAGTCTGGAGGTCACCCTGTTATTCCAACACAATACTCTCTATACAATTTTTATACTTTGCTCTTACTCTATGACCAAACAATTATTTTTAGTCATTAAAGTAGGGAAATTTTTTAGATGGCATTTTCAATTCAAATTAACATCTGTGATATACTATATAACCTTAGTACAAGCACAATATGCTTTCTAATTGCCCTTTCATTCAACAGAAAATTCTATTTTTTAGGGGTCACAGTATTTGATTATCACTGCCTTATATTACTTTTGGCAAAGTACTGAAGTTAAAAAATTGGGCTTTTCTGGTGGGGAATAGCTTGAAGTCATGAAAGATGCTGCATATTTTCCTACATTCAATGCTACACCAAATCTTTCTCCTATTTATTTTTGATTTCATTCAGTTCAATATTCGTATGCATCCTTTGACCCAAATGTGCCAAGATGCCAGTAGAATAACTCAGTGGATTGTCTGTCCAACTCCTTATCTCTGGACAGTGTATATTTTAATCCAACTTATTTTCTGATAAGTAGTTAGACTAATCTCTTTCAAATTAGTATAGATTTTATTGATGGAGATTTGCCAGGTTCTGGGATGTGACGCTATTAATATGCATTTAGTGGGAAAACATATCATCTATAAATAGAACAATTATAATTAATAGAGAATTCTAGTAGGACTCATTGTAGGATATCTTCTATCACATTGACAGATACTTAAGGTTAATTTCTATCTTTGCTTTATTACTCTGACAGACAAAAAGCATTTATTAATCACTTGCTATGTTCCAGGATCTTTGCTAATAGGAAGGATTAGAAATACAAGCAAAAATAGTCATTTCCTATCCTCAAGGTATTTGTATTTAACTAGGGGAAGATAATACATAAGAAGAAAGTTTGAAAAGGGAGGATAGAAGGGCACCAAAATGCAGACTAAGACAGGAGAATCTGGCCTATGAATCAGGGCCAGAAAGAGAATATAAGATGGTTTGCTAGTCTCTCCATCCAAATGAAAGTTTCAGAAGGAGCTCATCAATTGGAAGAAAGCCACAGGGGTTGAGGAAACTTCTAGTGAATTGGCAATTGGAGAATATTGGTAAAATTTGGAGAGTTAGAAGCAGATCAAGACAAAAATAGAAAAATCACAAAACAAACAAAACAAAATAATCTTCTCCTAGTTCTGCTTTCCCTTCTTTAGATTTTGCCTCATATCTGCCTCATCTGCCTTCTCAATTTCTGTGACCTTCTCACTCAAAAATGTAGCTTTAATTATAAAGATAGAAAAAAGAAGATCATTTACAACATACCATTTACTCTATTCGAAATACTTTTTAAATAATGGAAACTAAATATTTTTGCAACTTTATGAACTGCCTTAATCAATCAATAAGTGATTCAAATAAATACATTGATTCTATTATAATTGGAACAATATTTACTGAATAGTTTGGATACATTTGCATGGTCTGCATCATGTCTTGGAGCTACCTGATTATAATATTCTATATATTTCTCTTTCTGTCTTCTGTCTCTCTATCTCTATCTCTCTGTGCCTCTCATACATATATCTACATACCTTCAAGTACCATAACAAGAATTGCCTAAAATCTTGTAATATTTTCCTGTCACTAAGCAATAGTTTAAATTTGAGCTGCTAAGAATAAAGTTAAAATCCAAGATAGTTACAAAACACATTTGGTTAATTTCTTAGTGGGAGGCTCGAAAGGTTGACTTTGAAACCTATTATTTTTCATTACCATTTTCTAGAATTTTTCTTCCTGTTATAATAGAATGTAGCAATTACTTTCAGCCTTGCATTGTCTATGAAATAACTACTCCAAAGTATTTTTTCATTCCAGCTTAATTTGTTTTTCAGCATATAATTTGTGATACATTATAGAGACTACCATACTGTCCATGGGGTTTTCTTGCAAGGATACTGGAGTGGTTTGCTATTTCTTTCTCTAATAGATCAAGGCAAATATACTACTAAACATAGAAAGCTATGTGGTTCAGTGGAGAGAGCACTGGAGCTCTTTTCCTGAGTTCAAATCTGACCTCAAACAGCTACTAGCCATGTGACTTACAGCAAGTCACTTAATGCTGTTTGCCTCAGTTGTTAAATGAACTAGAGAAGGGAATGGCAAACCTTGCCAGTAGTTCCTGCCCCCTCAAAGAAAACAAATCAAAACAAAACCCTCCCTAAATGGGATCAACAAGAATCAGACACACCTGGAAAATGACAACACTACTAAACATACTAATCATTTAAACCTGAATGATACTCTCAGTCAGTGTTATATAGTGGGAAAAGGACTAGAATTAGAGTCAAGAGGAAAATACTTACTATTGGGATTATGGATAAATCCCTCAATTTTTCAAGTATGAAATTAAGATGTTATCTATAATAACTACATAAGCAGATTCTTCTCTTGATCAAACAAGATCAATTATATACAGTTTTCTGTAAATGTTCAAAGTATATGGCTGGCATGTTATCATTATTATTAAACATCATAGTTTACGAAAAAATATTTCTTGTTTTTGCTTCTTGAGAGTTTTAGTCATGTCATAACTCCATTTAGTCTCTTCATAATCCCATTTGGAATTTTCTTGTCAAAGATACTGAAGTGATTTACCATTTCCTTCTCCAGCTCATGTTAGAGATGAGGAAACTGAGGCAAACAGGGTTAAATAATTTGCCCAGGGTCACACAGCTAGTAAATGTCTGAGACAGGATTTAAACTCATGAAACTGAGCTTTCTGGTTTTCAGTACTCTGTCTTCTGAGTCATTTACTGCCCCTAAAAATATGTTCACATTGATAATTTATAAGTTCTAAGTTCTTTCATCTATAAACTGAAGACATCAACGATGCATCTTAAATGTTTTTGTTAAATTATATTGTAAAAATATCATTTAAAAACCATATGTTTATGACACCCCATTTAATGAATTAGTAAATAATAATTACTGATAACAGTAATTGATACTAATTACCATAATAATAGTGATCACAATACCAATAGATAGCATTTATACAATACTTTAAATTTTGTGAAGCCCTTTACAAATATTATCTCATTTGATTCTCACAACAACTTTGTAACTTGGTGCTATTGTTAACCTTATTTTTACAGAAGAGGGAATTAAAGCAAAAATGTTACATGACTTGTATGCAATCATACAGTGAGTAAAGGTAAGAAGAACAAAATAAACTCAGGACTTCCTGACTTCAAAGCTTGCATTCTTATTAACAACTCTATGAAAAAATATAATGTTCAAGCTAAATCTTGTCAGGCAAATATGAAATTGTAATATTGGGTTCAAATAATTGTTGTTAATTACTACTTATAGAAACACATAATGCTAGCTCTGGAGACCAATTTAGCCACTTTATGTAGTGTTCTGTTGCAAAGCCAGTTTCTTTATACTGTGTCTCAGATCTCTAGCCACATACAGTTGTATTAATATCAGTAAATGGCATTTTTTTAATCACTTGGGAAAAAGCTATTGTTTTGGAGAGGCAGAAACAGAGCCAGAAAGACAGACAGGGAGAGATTTGGAATCATATTTTACAGAGGATGAAGGAGGCCCTGCTTTGCTAATTAGTAGCCCTGTAATTGGGGAAGTCACTACCCTTCAATTGGCCTCAGTTGTTATCAGTTCTGCTGCCCATCCTACCTTTTGGAAAATAGGGATAAATATAGAGAGTATTCTAAAAATCTTATTATATTTGAAACCTTAATAGCTTAAGTTATTTTAAATCTTTTGAGACACTACATTTGTATTTACTGCATTATTCCTAGAGTTATTATGGAGGACTGAGTCAGTGTATATAAATTCCTCCTTTGATGCCAGCTACTTATTGGAGAAGATTATTTTCATAAGTGAAATTAAAATTCTTGACCTACTGAAATGCTTGTTTTGAAATGAATAGAACACATTGTGGAATTTCTTAGTTATTTTCTAGAGTCAAGGTCAGCATCATGTGGAATAGAATAGTAATCATTTTAATTGCCAAAAGGTCTAGACTTTCAAAATTGATTAGAACACAGAAAGAGAAAAATTCCAGCAACTTATCAAGTCACAGCTTCTATTATCTTGAGGCAAAAGAAATAAAAAATGAAATGAATGTTAAGAAGTATATTTTTTAATTAGGAAGCTCTTATTTTGCATTTGGAATTCTTCCTAACATTGTAATACTTATTTTTTTTCCTCCATTTATTTACATGAACATGCAAGGTATCTTTTGTTTCAGCAGCATTGGGAATTATCACTGTGGGAAACTCCACCATCCAATGCAGATCACCACAGGGGCTCCTAGAGGCTTACCCAAGCTTTTTTCACAAACTTCAAAATGTCAAGCCAGAATCTGAACCCAGATTTTTTTCTGACTCAGAGATCAATATTCTAATCATTACAGCAAGCTATGATTAAGACACCTTCCTCCCTTTACCCCCATTCCCTCCACCATGGGGCAAGGAGGTGGAATGAATAAGACTTGACTATTCTAGAACTTTAAATTACAGGTGTAAATAACACACACACACACACACACACACACACACACACAAGAAATTCCTGTTGAAGAAATTTATTTTCTTGATATACATAAGCCAATATTATGAAAATTGTCCTGTTAGAGAGCTAGCTATTTTAAGCATTGAGGGACAAAAAATGGCTTCTCCAGAGGAAACAGCCAGTTTCTATCAGAGGTAAGACTTATATTCAAGCTTTCCTGATTTATAGACCTAATTTTTTTATGCCACAAAATAGTGCTTCTCATCAATTCAAGTTTAGTTAAGTGAGAGGAATGTTAGCAACTTCTAAGGCTGCTTTTTCAAAATCACATTGGCAAATTAGCATCAATTTGCTTTCACAAATGTTAAAAAAAGTTTTCTCACTTAGGATACTAGCAGTAGAGCCAGTTTAATCAAATGCTAAAAGATGAGTAGGCACCTGTTCTCACCTCTGGAAAGATTTGTTTTTCTTTACCCAAGGCATGGTCTGAAGGTGATTTTCAGCTCAGTACATCAATAATCAGGTCTGGAATAACTTGTGCTGTTAATAAACACAGTATATGTAGAGTAATTTGCCTCAATGTCTGGAGGACTGCCCCAACAAAATATGCAATGTATCCAAAGACAAAGTTATTGCTTACTAATTCAATGGTGGATGACATTTAGAACATTTGATTGGGCTGTAAATAGGATTATAATTCTTTCCCCCAAATCATTTCAGGAGGGGAAAAAATGATGCCTTGGCTATAGATATATAAAAGGTCAGATTTTTCCAGACTATAATATATTACCCAGTTCAGATTGTCTTCCTTTCTCTCTGATTTGTTTACCCATACAGAGTTAGTGAATAAGATTAAAATAAATAAGACATATAGGAACTTGACCTCTTTGAAGATTTTTGGTTGCCAGGTTAAACAATCCAATAAAGACATTCAACCTTAGGAAGGCAGAAAGAAAACAAAATGAAACAAAGTTTAAAAAAAGGAATAGCTGAGCCAAGAATGCAGAGATGCAGGAAGAAATATAATAAACTACCCTCTTCCCTCAAATTAAAAAAAAGTTAATTAAAAATTACCCTTTGAATATATTTAGGAAAGATTCCAGACTGAATTCTGATAAGGAAAACAAAACAAAACAAAAAAAATAGTGAGTTATTTTTCCAGCCCAATTTAGCCCAGTGAGACAGGCAGAAAGGTCTCAGTAAATTGATGACCAGGTTAGGTGAGAAATGTTATCAGGAAAAGGTTGAGCAATAATAAGGAAAGGAAATCTCAGATTCATCTTTTGTAAGATACAGAAGTACATGTCAACCAGTGGTTCTCTCACTTACTTCCAAGTTTTCAGTCATAGATTTAAACAAGACTGAAGAAGGGGCCTGAGTCTAAGGATGAAATTTCAGGATGACATTGTTCTTGGACTGTGTACTAAGCAAGAAGCAAGTTCCAAAGCAAGCAGTAGTTCAGAGCTTAAACCCCAAAAATGTAGCATGATCTAAGTTACATCTTTTTAGTATGAAGACTGAAAAGAAATAACAAGGATAGCAATCTCATTCCAAAGGGAAGCCATTGTCCTGTGAGTTTCAACTAGGAGAGTTTTTGAAGTCTCTTGATAATAGTTGAATCATTCCAGAAACCATGTACTTATACTTAATGTGTTCTTGTATCCTTAGCAACTAGTGCAGTATCTGTCACAAGGAAAGTGCCTACAACCCGACAAATATGAAAATACGTTTAAAAGAATTGCACATATTTAACCTATATCATATTGCTTGCCATCTTGGAGAGGGAGAAGAATTTAAAACACAGACTTTTACTAAAATTAATGTTGAAAATTTTCTTTACATTTATTTGGAAAAATAAAATGCTACTTAAAAAATATTTGTTCAAGAGAAAAATCTACATTATGTCAACTATGTTGATATTCTTTTAGATCCATATCTACCTATGTATAAATGCCTATGTGTGTATATGTGTATATATATATATATACATATATGTGTGTGTGTGTGTCTGTGTGTGTGTGTGTGTGTGTTTGCGTGTGTAGCCATGCTTAACTGTAGGCTGCTTGGAGAGGTGATGGCAGGGACAAAAAGGGGGAAAAAGAAGTAAAATTACACAGCAGAGAACACAAGAAAAGCCTAAAATGAAGCAAAAATAGCCAGTCATGAATATATCTTCTATTATTATATATGCTTCATTGAAATGGCAATTTTTTGTTATATATTTTGAATCCTGTCTAATTTTTTTATTTTTGCTGGGCATATGACAATTTTTCCTTTTTTCTGTCTTCTTTTTAATTTTGTTTTTTCTTATTTTATATTTAGTTTTAAATAAATACATTTTAAAACTTAATAAATGCTTCTTAACTGACTCATTGATCCTATTGGTCAAATCTCTTCACTCTGGTATAGTGGGCAATAGCACTGCCTTTGGAGTCCAAAGACCTGCCTTCAAATGCTATGAGCAACTACTCTGGTCCTTCATATCTTCTACTCAAAAATAAAGTTTGCCTCAGTGCCTGTCAATATCCACTGAACCTCTAGATCTGTGATTTGTGATTCAAATTCTATGTCACCAGCTAGGCTACATTTTGAGACCTAGAAGATACTGTAAAAGAGAATATGATCATGCTACCAGAGTTTTTTGTTTGTTTGTTTTTAATGTCTAAAGCTTAGGAAGAGACATGAGCAAACAACACACCTCAGAAACTGAAAAACTTATGGTTTTGTTTTCTCTCCTGCTTATTTCCATGTAGAAGTCAGTCACTGCTGGAATCCAGGAGGTTAAATAGCTGAGTTGTAAGGGAAGTATGGTATCAAGAATGAAATGAAAGTCTCATTCTCACTTTTACTTCAAGGATATCTTCTGGCAGCAAATAAAATTAAGGATGTCCTACACCTCTGGAAGGATGTTTAGATCAGCAGTTATGCTAGATTAGAAATTTTGATTATATTTGAATAAGGGAAAAATCCAATGAAGACTTCCTTATGCTGAAGAAGAGCAGTGTTGAGAATTTCGTGTCTAAAAATGCCTTTCCTTCCACCATGTCTAAATTTCTCAGTGGTATATGTGTCCCAGAAGGAGCCTCATGACCAAAACCACTTTCTTTTAATTTCAGTTACTTAAAATACCTAAGATTTTGAACAGTAATGACTCTGTGTCACAAAGTTATAAAATTGATTCATTAGGGTACAGTACATTTGATTCTTGTCTTCCCTTTTGTCTGAGATTTGACTGTGTACAAGGTCATGAATCCATGAATCTAGTAATCATGATAATTGAGATCCTGATATCATGCCATCATCCTTTTTTATAGCCTACAAGTCATTGGCTTGCACTAAATTTTACACTGTAAGTTTTGCCAAATGCTGAATTCAAAGCACAAAAGAGGGACATAGGATTTACAGCTGGAAGGGATGTAAAAAACCACCTACCAAATTTCTTTTCTCATTACAATGAAACCATAGATGGAAAGACAAGAAATAATTTGCCCAAAGTAAGCCAGGTAGGAAAGGGGAGAGCTGGTATTTGCATCTATATCATTTGGTTCCAAATTCAATATTCTTTTCTTTATCCCACTGTATTGATATTTCTTTATTTGTAAAATGAATTCTGGGACTTCCTACTTGAGATTTTTCATGCTATTTCCTGTAAGCCACTTTACTTTTCTGGGCCTCACTTTTTCCATCTCTAAAATGAGAATGATGGATAGATGACCTCTAAGTTAGTAAGAACTTAAAAATCTATGACTCCAATAATAGCAATCTTCACAAGTTCTTCTGTTTCTGCCACTTTTGAAGCCCCAACTTTTTTGGTAACTCCCTTCACAGAAATTTTGTAGCAGCTCTTTTTTTTTTCACATTAAACACAATTTCTATAGACTTCTTATAATTAGACACAATGCCTACTATTGACAGTATCAAAAAGCTTGACATTTGAAAATGTTATAATTTTGAACCAATTTGATTATATAAGTAACAATTTATATGGGGATAACTGTAACTGAGATTAAAAATGTTTATTCATTGGGAACAATATTAAATGTGGCAGCTCAACTAGTAAGATACTATATAATAGTTATTTTTAATCCTTTCCTTTCACGTCAGCATCTTATGGAATCATTCTGTCACTTCATGTGTTTTTTTCTATAGAAAATAAAGGAATTGGTAGAGCCACAATGACATGGTAGAAGCAGCTATCTGCATTAATCCCTCCAAAAATTCTCTTCCAAACAAATTTAAAATAATTCCTCAAATTAAGTTTTGGAACAGCAGAGCCAAGAAAAGATCAGGGTAAAGTATTTACACAACCTAAAACAGCTTAGGCAGTTGGCAAGAGAGCTGCATAACACCAACATGAGAGTAGGTATGGATGTGGCCCATATCAAGGTAGGAATACATGTAGACCTTAGAACTAGAAACACAACAACCCTGGGAGCTCTCAAGTCAGAGAGTATAAGAGGATTGGCAATTTGTCAGAAAGAGATTACAGGTATTCTTTGCTTGCACTAAGTGTAGATGGTGCTAATTAGCAACTCTAGTGCCCATAAAGAGTTCTGGATAACAGTTCTAGGGCAGAAAGGAGAACATAAGAATAGTCACAAGGGATAAGAGTTCCTAGTCACAGTCCAAGGGAGATAGGATCACTAGTGCTTGTGACAACATCAAAGAAGGGAACTGGATCATAATTCCTGGGCCAAGAGGAGTGCTAGCACTTGCAGCTACTTATGAATAAGATCCCTTCTAGGTAAAGAACAGGGCACAGACTTAAAAAAAAATTCATAAACTTTCCCCAGATTATACCATCTTGGAAGCACTGAAAATTTGCAGTCTCCCAGAGCTAGCTATAAAAAAAAACCACAAAAAAAGGATGAAGCTTGGGACAGTGCCTTCTCAACACCAGGTAAGCAGACCCCAAAATTAACTTGAAATTCAAAGTCAATAAACAGATTGGGGAAATTAAGAAACAACAGCAAAATAACTTGATCATAAAAAAAAGGTTTCTATGAAGGCAGAGAAGACCAAGCCATAAAGTCACAAGAAACAATGCAAAAAGAGCTATAAGCAGACACTCAAAGAAAAGTTCTAATTAAATACAAGACCAACACAAATTATGGAAAGTCTTTAAAGAGTTAAGAGTAGTAGAGAAAAAAAATAGGAAAAGAAATTAGAATTAAAAAATAGAAAAGATATGCAAAAATAATGAAAAGATAAGTTTAACCATGGCAAAAGTACAAAAAGTGCCAAAGAAAATAAAAGAATTGTCCTAATGATAAAGCAATAATAAACTGCAGAAAGTAAGTCTTTAAAAAACAGAATAGGCCAAATTGAGGGGGGGAAGGAGAATAAAAATTCACTAGGGAAAAGAACTTCTTAAAAAAAGTAGACTTGAACAGGTAGAAGCTAATGACTCCATAAGACAGCAAGAAATAATTAAACAAATACAACAGAAGAAAATTAGGAGAAAATGTGAAATACAAGAGAGAAAAAAAGATGACCTGGAAAAGAGATTGAGGAAAGAATTTAATTATTGAACTTTCTTTTAGAAAGTCTAGATATCATAGTTTAAGAAATTGTCAAAGAAATACTACCAAAATATCTTAAACCCAGACAGTAAAATAGAAATTGACAGAATTAATTGATAACCTCCTGAAAGAGATCCTAAAATGAATACTCCCAAGAATATTATAATCAAATTCTAGGATTAATAGATTAAAGAGAAAATATTGCAAGCAGACAGACAGAAACAATTAAAACATCATGGAGCTACAGTCAGGAGGACTTGGACTGAAAGACTTAGAAAATGCTTTTTCTGAAGACAAAGGAGGTAAGATTACTACCAAGAATAGCTTACCAGGCAAAATTGAGTATAATTCTTTTTTTTTTTTTGCTTTGTATAAAGCTTTTTATTTACAAAACATATGAGTGATTTTTCTAAATTGACCTTTGCAAAAAACTTTTTTCCCCAAGCTTTTCCCCTCCTTCCCCCCACCCCCCACCCTTAGATGACAGGTAATCTAATACATGCTAAATAGGATAAATTATATGACAAATAC
>JAJPUD010012039.1:0-51298 GCA_023553655.1 Myrmecobius fasciatus
TCTCTGGGGTGCTTCCTCTCTCCTGGTAAAAAAAAGAAAGTTTCACTAAGGAACTTGCTCTTTCCATCATAAATCTATACCAAAGAGAATGGCCAATGTGAATTCTTCACATGATCCAACCCCAGCTTTTGGTTGCTATCATTATCTGGTGTTTATATAACCCACGTAATACCTAACAATTTTAGGTTTCAATATTACAATAACCCTAAATAACTTAATTAGCAATTTCACAATTTTCATGAGTGATAGCCAAATAGACATAATATAGCCTATCACAAAAAAACAAATCAAATACAGATTTAAACTTTTAGTAGCAATACTACAATATTAATGCACACATATTTCTAAAATCTTATTCCAAAATGGATCAATTGAAAGTAATTCAATCATATACCATTTAAATTTAAATACAAAGCAATTTAGGTCCAATTTTTGAGAGAAAACTCCTCTTCCCTCTCCAAAACTTCATTCTCCCAGACTGCCTGAAATCTCTGAAATGTCAGTAAATTATTTGAGACTTGAGATGGAGATACAAATCCCTGGGAGCAAAATGACAATGGCTCCTCCTTCCCTCCCTAAACTTTGTATTCTTCCCTATGTGCCTGCTGTCCCCAAGCTATGTGGAGATAGATCACACCCTTTTACAAAAT
Organism: Myrmecobius fasciatus; assembly: GCA_023553655.1. Classification (NCBI taxonomy): domain Eukaryota; kingdom Metazoa; phylum Chordata; class Mammalia; order Dasyuromorphia; family Myrmecobiidae; genus Myrmecobius; species Myrmecobius fasciatus. The sequence goes on from JAJPUD010012039.1 coordinate 651, forward strand.
CTGAAAAGTTGGGACCTTGGGAGTTGGGGAACATAAGGACCTATCTAGAGAGAGGCTGACTCCAGAGCATAGAGTTTTGGGGGAGCCTACCATTCTTTGGAGAGGCTGACCTGGACATAAATCAATACACAGCATCCCTGGCCATTCCCAGTCCCATCTAGCGAGAAAAAAAATCCGGTTATTTTTCATCAAGATGCTTTTAAAGTGCTTTTATCCCCAAATGGCCATCAGCTGGCTGAGAAAAACGTAGAAGACAAAACACAGACTCACACACACACAAATACAAACTGCTTTTAAATTCCTTTTCTTTCTGTCTAGTACAGAATTGTTTTAATTCCATCCTGAGGAGACTGTGGAGAGGTTCCCTCAAGGTTAGTAAATCCTATCCTTCCTCTGGAGGGGCCTGAGGAGTGGGTGCCACAGTGGCAGGAGGGGATGTATGCAGGGGGAGGAAGACACAGGAATGGTGTGGGGTTTCTGTTCCTCCTCCTTACCACTCTGCTCCTGCATCAGCAGTTACTGCATCCCCTATAACCAAAGTACTGCATAAGAGCTTTCTTCCAGATTGAAAGGCTCCTTAGCATTTACATATTAATTTAATTTCTAATATACTCAATCCTTGAAGGATCCATACCTGGGCCCAATAGTATCTCTTCCTAGATCGTGTCTTCCCCATACAAAAGAACACTATTTTATCATTTTCTTATTTTTCCTTTTATACTTAGGAGACTTATCCCAATTTTACAATTTGTTTCTCAGATTCACCCTCTGATTAATTGGGCTTTTAAACTGTTTCTTGCCCATTTTAATAAATTTTTTAAGGAACCTCTTCCTTACAGGACAATTATGAAGGGGTCACAGCCCCTTCCCTCAGTCACCTGAAGGGACTTTCCAGGTGCTTCCTCCTTTTCTAGATCACTCTGTCTCCAATGGTAACGATCCCAGGGCCCTTTTAAGCTTAGCTTGCTAGGCTCTGCCCCTTTTGTTGGATCACAGTAATGATCCCAGGGTCCTGGCTTTTACCTGCAGGTTATACATGAATATCTTATATGACTTTTCCTCTCACCATCGGACCAGGCTTTTCCTCTCTTAGTCTATCAGAGCTTCTTTTAGTTTCTGCTTTGGCTAGTCCATCTCTTCAGGATCCTACTACCCCACAACAGGATCTCCCTACTCAAATCCAAAGACTATTGGGGCTGCACCTCCGACAAGTGCCTGCCTTTGGGAGTGAAAAGAGAGTCGCCAGTGAGAGAGCACAAATCCCTGATGAGCCCCCAGAAAACTGTGTGGGACAGTGACCACTAACCCTAAATAATTCAGTTAGACAATTTTCAGAGCCAGAGCAGAAATCAGTTTATTCAGAATCTACTTCACTCTCAGGATAAAAGAACAGGGGCGCTATAGATTGCAAAGCAGTTTGTGCAAGATTAAATAAAGGTACAAACAAGGTACAAGGGGGGGGGGTTCCTGGAATTGTATCCCTAAACCAAAGCATTCTTCAAGGGGTCAGTTTTCTGAAAAGGGATCAAAATGTCCATGCCACTTAGATATTATGATATTTTAAGTGTTCCTTGGGCAGTCTACATAGGAATAAAGAGTGAATAGGGACGTTTCCCCTTCTAGCCCCTTTGTTCAAATCACTTTGAAACTTTGGGAATTAGATCTAATTTAGTATTAGAGAACCTAGTTTGTCTTTGGGTATCAGTGTTACCTTGCACATTGGGCTTTGATTGTTCACAAGAGTTAATACCACGGTAATTCTACATCTTTATTCTTGATTTGAAAGTTAGTGATGATCTTTCACTGACACTCCTGAGGATGTCACTGAAAAATAAAAACTGTACCAGAGAAATTTATAAAATGATAGATAAGTTGTCCTCTGGGAGTCATTATTCTTATGACCAAATCTTCTAGGCCTGTCTCGCAAGAGAAGATAAAATTGGTAAATGTTGGAAAACAGGATGAATTGTCATTTGGGTATTGAATTAAAAACTTGGAGATACTATAGTGTTCTAGTTCTTTTAAATTTATATGTATAAAAGTGTTTTATCAAAACATGCAAACGCAATGAGAAGTCATTAGACTCCTATTTGACACTAGAACTATAGAAGAAACATTTTTTTGGTCAGGATCTGTGATTTTATTGGTTTAGGGAACTAATGGTAAGAGCACTCTTAACAGGTAAACTGGCAACTTCTATGAAACTTAGGAGAGTTGTGTGAGAGAACTGAGAGGTTGAAGATCAGAAAATCAATAAGCACCTACTATGTGCTAGGAAATGTGTCAAGTGTTAGAAATACAAAGAAAAGAAAAAATTAAAAAATAAAAACAAAACAACCCAAGACATCCTCTGTTTTCAAATAGGTCATTCCTAATGGAGAAGACAGCATGCAAGCAACTATGTAAAAATGAAATAGGCACAGAAAACTTGGTGATAATCAACAAAAAAGAGTCTAATACCAAAGGGCAATCAGGAAAGGCTTCTTACAGGGGATAAGATTTTTACATAAGACTTGAAACTTAAGGAAGGAAGGCAAAAGACAGAATGTGTCAGAGGAGAGACTTTAACCCTGGTTTTTATAGTTTTGGTGTTCTATACATTATGCCACACTGCCTCTTACAAAGGAGACTATGGAAGCTTTTTTTTTAAATCAGAAAGAACCAACTGGTCCATCATAAGTATTCCGTCTCAACGGTGTTTCAGCCTTCAGTTTTAAAGTGTTCCATTACATAGTCTTTTCACAGAAAATATTATGGCTACAACATATTGCATATAAAATATTATGAAGAATCAGTGTAAAAGATGCCATTAAAGAAATGCATTATTGAAAGGACATGTGATGAAAATGAGACAGATGGAGAAGATATCCAAGGGATACTAGTAGTAAGTTGTGAAAAGCTCCTTCTTATTGCATTGATTCTCTCTGGCAAATTTATTTTTTTCTTTATTAAAGCTTTTTATTTGCAAAACATATGCATGGGTAGTTCCTCAACAATGACCCTTACGAAACTTTCTGTTACAAATTTTCCCCCCTTAGTCCCTTCTCCTCCTCTAGATGGCAGGAAGTCCACTACATGTTAATTATGTTAAAATACTTGACAAGTCGAATATATGTATACATATTTCCACAGTTATCATTGTTGTGCAAGAAAAATCATATCTACAAGAAAAAACATCTGAGAAAGGAAACACAATGCAAGCAAACATCAATAGAGAGCATGAAAATGATATATTGTGGTCCACATTTCATATCCCTCTCTCTGGGTGTATATGGCTTTCTTCACTGAACAACTGGAATTGGTTTGAAGCATCTCATTGTTGAAGAGAGCCACGTCCATCAGAATTGATCATTATATAGTCTTGTTGTCTCTGGCAAATTTATGAGAGAATATAAACCAAGAGTTGCATGGCACAGGTAGTATGGCATTTGAAATGATTTGAGAGACATAATTTCTGGGTAATTTAGATATTTTATTAATAAGGCCAACATGTTTATTTAAAAAAAGGATGACTATCTGACTTTCTCTCTCAGACCAAAGATCATTAAGGATGGTGGACTCACAGTTTGCCCTTGGAAGAGCAAGTGTTCCTCAGATTGGCAATCAACTTTGATTGGTTAACAATTAATGAGAAAATAAATACTACATAGTGAGTGGTGGATTATATTACAATGAGGGACTTGAGGAATGCCAGCATTTTGGTTAGAGACACTTAGCAGTTTCCATATATTTTACTTGCGGAGTACACACAAATATCGTATGTGATTGTTCTCACCAGCAGGAACCAGTTGGACAAAAGGGAGAATCAATAGTTCTCAGACCTAACTGAGCAAATACAATGAGCAGGAATTCATCCATTAGTTCAAATTTAGAATTTCTTTACTGCCTGACTGGGAAATTTTTAAGAAAGATTTACTACACTAGTTAATTTCTGGATGAGGAGGGATAAAAAGGGGAAAAATCTCATCCCTAATACACTAGTTATTAATAAATAATCATTTCTCACTGTAGGCAAAGGTGGATTGCAGTACTTCTTGATATAAAGGTTATACCTACACATGAGATCACTGGTTAACAGGAATATCACAAAGTAAATAATAGTAAAAGAATAATTATAAAAAAAGATGCACAAAAAGGTGGAAAATTCTATTTTCCTCTATGGTTCCTCTTCCCCCTTGAGTGCACCTGAGAAGAACTTGGCATGATTTTGTTGGATTAAGTTAGATAAATTCTGCTACAACATTATTAACCTCCAGGAATATGAACACTAATATTGATTGTTGTAATTGTACAAGCAGGCATCCACCCTCTTATCCAATATAACTATGCATTTCAGAACAGAATCTGAAAGGCTCCTTTTGTACAGAATGAGAGTTTCTGCTTTACTGCCAGTCTCCAGACTCACATTTTTAGTGTCTGCCAAGGTATAAGCAGCTTAAAAAAATTGACATTCAATGCTAAACACTGAGTACTTTGCTACACAATGACTATCATCATTATATAATAACAACTGACAAATGGTCCATTACTGTCGAAGGGGAGGCTTTTAAATCAGTTCTTAACTACTTTTATTAAGGGTTTGGAAGGTAATCAGTGGAATTATATTTTTCTTGTGTGTTTACTCCTTTAGCTACATGTGGTAGAGACATGCCAGTTATAATCTACACCCACTACCTGGGTAACAAGATGACACAAGCAATTAGGAAGCTCTGCTCACTCCTCTGCTCACCTCAGAGGTGGAAACCTCAAAGTTGTGTTGATAACACTCAGTTGTCTGCAGTTTTCCCTCAAGGATAGTAACCATTGCCTTTCCCTCAAGCATTGTTCAGTATTTCATAGGTCCATGTCATTTCTTTACACATGAAGTTGTACCCTGCTGAAACATGGTTTAGTTTCCTCACTTGTAAAAGGGGGGAGGGTCATTGGATGACATCTAAGGTCCTATTCAGCTCTAAATCTGTCATTCTATGACATGGCTCCCTATACTTACCTCTCTCCTGTGGCCTCTCAATTGTTCTTCTTTGGATGAAAATGCCATTCACCTTCTTCAACCTAACCAATAGTGTATTAATAAGTTTTGCTGCATGGTACTAAGTTGCATTGGACCATAAGGACTGGATTGCTCTTTAAAAGTAATCTTTCATAAAAAAGAACATTTTTATTATTATTCTTTTAGTGAAATTTGCATGTAGGAAAAGGCATATTTAGATTAAGAGAAGAGAAACAATAAGGCCCCAGGCTGGGACGCAGGTATTAATCATTATTCTGTATTCCTGTGAAATTTTTTTGCAAGTTACTTAATTATTTTCAGGTTTCATTTTTGTTATGTAGGGATGGGATGATGGGGAGTGAACTATCTGATCTCTAAGTTCCAATTCCAATAGTAACAGTCTAATGATGGATTTTTGATTTATAAAACTGTTTCCTGAAAGAAGCAAAATCCCTAAATATGGACAAATATGGTTATTAAAATCATTACAGGTAATTAGCAGAATGATAATCATAGCTAGCTAGGTGATATAGAGAATTGAGTCAGGAAGACCAGAGTTCAAATCTAGCCTCAGACACTTCCTAGCTATGTGACAAACTTAATGTCTATCTACCTCAATTTCTTTATCTGTTAAATGATGATAATGATAGCACTTAGCTCTAGGATTGTTATAAGGATCAAATGAGATGATAAATGTAGAGTACTTTGCAAACCTTCAACTACTAAGTAATCACCTGTTTTCATCATTATACTAGTCAACATTTTTTTATAGAATTCAAACCTTCACAAAGTATTTTACATGCACTGTAACTATTTTATGCCCATAACTACCCTGGGAGTTAGGTTCTGTTATTATTCTCATTTAGCAGTTGAAGAAACATAGGTTAAATAATTTGCCCAAGATCATACAGCTAGAGTAAAAGGCATTAGTTAAATTTCTCACACCAAATCCAACATGTTTTCCCTTATGATAACTCACTGCTGAAGTCAATAGGCAACTATAGTGATGGGAAATCAAGAGCTGTGTAAGTTCAATGGTTCGAATTTAGAAAAAAAAAAGATAATCTGAACCAATTCAAGTTCCTGAGGGATCTTCAGTTGGAAGGCATTGCAGCCATTCTGTCTCAAACTGTAGCCTTCAGTGCATATGTTTAGATGACCTTTCCTTCAGCCCAATGTAATATCTGATAAAGCATTATTTTGTCTTGTCTCTCACACTACTGGGATGGGGAAAGGATAAAGCTGAAAGACAACTTGCTAATTAGTTTTTCATTGTCTTAGGGCCTCTACAGAGCCTCTGATGTGTTCAGGATGACTTGCTAATGAGCAACACACAGCAGTCTACTTGCCCCTCACCAACAAATCCCCAAACAGTAAAAATGACACTTTTGTTGATTGTAGATGAATGAGCCAATACAGAACATTCATAACCAAAGTCAATTTGTACTCTCTCTACTGGTGAATTTGGCTCTAGTCTAGTCTATCCTTGTGTTCCCATTATTGATTTTTTTCTCTTTCTATTTGTCTTTTCCTTCTTAGATATTGTCCTTTATTATCTGATTTTTTATTATTCCTTTACTCTGAAAGAAAACATAATTTCATCCTGAAGACTTAACAGTGGGGTTCAATTCTGCATTGTTAGCCTCTGACCTTTATTGGCTATTTTTAAGTTCAGTTGGTTGTTTGCTGTCTTATTTTGGCTTTGTAGTAACACATCACTAATATGAAGTAAGTGTGTGGTTTTAAAGGAGGAAAAATGACCTTGTCAAATTCATTTCTCACTCAAGGAAATCAATGCTCAGATTCAGGGTAAAGAATATGAGCTTGTTGACATCCACATTCAATGATTTCTTAAAATAAAGCATACAGATGAGGACTAGAGAGGAAAAATTTGTAACAGAAAGCTTTGCAAGGGTCAGTGTTGAAAAATTACCCATGCATTTATTTTGCAAATAAAAAGCTTTAATAAAAAAATAAAGCATACATAAAAATTTGACATTGATTTCCAAATCATTGGTGTAATTAAATAAAGATCCGGGAAGAAGACTAAATTGCATGAATACTTAATATTATATGTTCCACTGTGCCCAAAGAGCTGTAAAATTGTGCATACCCTTTGATCCAGCAGTATTACTGTTGTATCCAAGGAGATCACAAAGAAAAGAAAAAAACTTACATACGCAAAAATGTTTGTAGCAGCTCTCTTTGTGGTGGCAAAGAATTGGAAAATGAGTAGATGACCATTAATGGAGAATGGCTGAATGCATTATGGTATATGAAAGTAATGAAATATTATTGTTTTATAAAAATATGACTAAGAAGCTGATAATTATCAAAAATAAAGGTTAAATTTTATTTGGTGACATTTTTAAACGTTACAATAAAATAAGTTAGAAGCAGCTACTGTGTGCATATCCTTGGAAAATGGAATATTTTAATACTTTTTAAAGTGAACTTTGTTGGATACAATATTTATTTTATTTTTAAAATCTTTATCTTTTATCTTTCTATTATTTCAAGAGCTATAAATTCATGAGTGTGAGTATAGTCTAATACTCATACAATGATGCAGCTTTATCACTCCTTCCCATGTTTTTAGACAGCCTTGATAAAAATAACTCATTGCCTGAAAGCCAGTCTTTTAGTGATAAGTCTCGGAGCTCTGAGCTGGGTATTTAGATGATAGTCACACAATATTGTGGTAGATTCATACTCAAAATGTTTCCTGCTTTGTAGGACTGTATTGCACTTTGCTGAGAGAATCTTTGCAGATTTAAGAAGGAAAGGGAATAAACATTTACGTACTACCTACTCTGAGGCAGGCACTGTGATAAGTGCTTTACAAATGTCTCATTTAATCCTAACAACAATATGGGATAAAGATACTGTTATTACCTCCATTTATAGTTGATTTGGTTAAAGAATTTGCCCTGAGTCACATAGCTAGCAAGTATAAGAGGCTGGATTTGAACTCAGGTTCCTGACTCTGGTTCTAGTGCTCTATCTATTACTCTATCTTGTTTCCTCCTGGGATTACAACTCTGCCTCATCTGTCTCTCTCTTTGTTTAAAAACTCTCTTACTTTAAGCTATCATTTTATATCCCTCTTAACTTCTCAGCTAAAATCTTTGAAAAAAGCAATAGCTTCACTTTCTCTCCTTTCACTTTCTTCTGAATCCTCTGAAATCAGGTTTCTGATGTCAATGCTCAATTGAAATTTAAGTTCCTAAAGCTACCGATTATCTCTTAACTGTCAAATCTACTGGCCTTCTCTCAGTCTTCATTCTTCTGGACCTCTCTGAGATTTCTGACAACCTTCTCCTGAATACTTTTTTTCTATGCATTTATATGGCACTGTTCTTCCAGATTTATATTACTTGTCTGATTACTTTTTCTCAGTCTCACCTCTGTCACATGCACTAATTGTGGATGTAGTTCAAAACTGTCCTGGGTTCTTGTCTTTTTTTTTTTTTTCTCTATATATATATGCTTTTTTACTTAGTGATCTCATGATTTCAGGTTCAAAATACTTCTCTATGCAGATGATGATCAAATCTATTTATTCCGCCTTTGTCTCTTCTGAGGTCCAGTATCCAATTACCAGTCGCTTATTGCACATTTCAAGCAGGATGTCCTGGAAAAATCTTGAAATCAAAACTATCTAGGAGGGGAGAGAAAGGAATTATGTAAAAAAAAATTGTGACATATCACCAAAAGATAACAAAAAATTAATTTTAACAGTATTTTGCACAGTTTCATATATAGTTTCATTTCTTTTTTTTTAAGACTACTGTGAGGATAATTGCTTGCTATGTATCAAAATCTGTTAGATAAGGTATGGAGATTATAAAGTAAATCAACAAGTTCTAATTTAAATAAAAATAACATCCATTCTCATTGAATTTAATGCAAAAGTATGCATGAGGGAAGCTGGTGAAAAATGTTTAAGGATTAAGAAAGAGAACAAAGACTTGAAAATGACAGAGTCCATTCTTTTATGCAAATAATACTTTCAATGAATATTTTTTGATGACTGGCATCATAAGAAATGAAACTAATTGATAGAAAATGACTGGCTGCAAGTTCAGGAATCGTTTCCAAATTGTTGTTGTTCTGTTGTTTTGGTTGTTTCTTGTTCATTGTGACCCCATTTGGGGTTTTCTTGGCAAAGATACTAGAATGGTTTACCATTTTCTTTTTCAGCTCATTTTACAGATAAGGAACTGAGGCAAATAGGGTTGTCCCTTGTTCAGTCTCTGAGCCCAAGTTTGAACTGTGGAAGAGGAGTTTTTCTGTCTCTAGGTCTGGCACTCCGTTCACTGAATTACCTAGTTGCGTAGTTTCTAAATTAGTTGTTTACCATTAGTCAACTGGCTTGTTACAATGAAGGTCAAAATCAATATTTACTATCTCCTTCAGGTTCATTTTGCTCCTCTTTACACAACTTACGCTTATTCTCATGGTTTGAGATTTTCAGAAGGTTATTTGAACTTTCAGGGACAATGCTAATGGTATATTCTTATAATTTGGATGTTTGGACTCTACTCGTACACTTTCTGCTAACAATCAGTCAGTAGACTTAAACACATTTTAGCGAAGGCATTTAATAAGGTGGTATAGTAAGAACAATTTTTGTAAGCACATTTCCCACAAAATACTTGGGTGCATTCCTATAAATACAACCAGCACCTTGGGAAAAATGGGATTAAATTTAGAGTTCAGTGATAGTGAGGCACATCTATGTTCCTATATGTAGGATACATTTTTGGCAAAGGAGATATTTATTACCTGTGAAATTCTAATCAATTTGATTAACTTCTGGGCTTCAAGATTTTCATGCATAAAATGAGATTAAACATAATTAACTCTACTACTCCTTTGCACTTCTAAATCTATGCTGTAATGTCAAGAATCCAGAAAAACAAAACCTTTAGAATGTAATATAATATGACATAAAATTGATCAAAGCCCTCTCCATATCAAAAAATCAAATAAAACAAACAAACAAAATGCTCAAATATGGCCAAAGAGACATAACCTATCCATAGGAAAATATTTTCCCACCTACCTTGCCCCAGGCACAGGTAATCATCCTGCCTTCTACTTCTTTCTCTTTACTTATCAAAGCAATATTATCATTGCTACTACAGCAAGGATGACATAAATTCTTATGACTTCACTTAAATACCTGTGATTCCCCAGACAAAAATTTCCATCCTTGACCATAATTTCCCCCTATGCATTCTGTCTTTCCATATAAAAATATAAGCTCAAAGAGGGCAGGGCCAGTTTCATGTTTGTAATTTGTATCCTTAGTACTTAGTGAAGTACCAGAACAGAGAAAGTCCTCACATTTTTTTCATTCACTCCTTCATTCATTTACATTTTTGTGTTTTAAAACACTTGGAAGATCTTTGTTTTCAATGTTGCCTTCACAGATGCAAATTACAGACCTCTTTATAACTTATTATCTTTGAAAGTAGCTACTAGCCTGGAAAATAAATCACACTGAAGCCAAGCTCTTGATATAGTGATCCTGATTTAGTGAAAGTTATTCTTAGCCGGTAGAGAGATATATAGAATATTACTGGGATCTGTATTTAAAGTCTCTTCAGTCTGACAATGCAAGGAAAACTTTGTTTGGCGTTACCTTTTATAGTACAGGGTCACTTCCACACCATGATAAAGTAGGACCTGGGTTGGGGGGGTGTATATGTTTAGTATACAGTGCTTGAAAATACGAATTACTATTGAGATTTTAAAGTCTGCACTTGAGATACATTGAAGTAAGTTTTTGGGAACTGCTAGCCAATATGTTAATTTTTGGCACTGGAGAAAATAATGTAATTGCTAATCAAGGTAGAGTCTAAGGGAAGACCCAACCATTTGTAATTTAATAATGGACAGGCAATGTAGAGTTATAAGGAAATCATAAGCAAAATTTGATAAGGGGGAAAACATTTAAGAGGTATAGAAAACTGATGGGCTGGCTCCTGTTTTCAAAGCATCATGGGGACTGTATACTGAATTGATCTCCCTTGTATCAATGGGATTTTTTTTTTTACAGTCAAAATCTTGTTATCTTTTTTGAAAAAATTAGATTTAAGGAACCTCTAAGATGAAATCTTCAAGGATACTAAACCTATTATAAAAGACAATTTTTGGATGATTGTGATTAGAAATTTTAGAATGAGATAAAAAAGAGAAAATAATAGAAATATAGAATATGAAAATCTTTTTTTGAATATTAATGATATTCAGGAAAGAATGTAATACAAATGAAGTATTTTGAATTTGGGAATGGTGTTAGTATCTAATGAAGGCAGAATAGTTAAGAATATCACTTATATGCGAAGAAACTCAGAGAAATAGAAATGAATAAACACATCCAAGATGGTAAAAAGTAAGTTAAAGAAGTGGACATAATATACATACATTTTCAATAGGAACAAAAGCCTCAAGTAGATTTTGAGAGACTCCATTTTGAAAATGTTTTTCATTTACTAACTGGAGAATGGGAAAGAGAGGTATATGATTTTCTTATCTATTAGAACACACAATGATTGAAAATCTTTAGTTAGATGGAAAAATTGGGGTAACAAAATCAGTATCATAAAACGATAAATAAATCATTGCTCTCTATCTACCCTTGTGAAGTTAGAATATAAAAAATCTTACAGATAATAGAGATGAGTTAGCATCAAATTCAAGTACAAGAGGGAAAGGGCATAAGATGTAGAAGGAACAGGCATTAATGGAATTGAGTTTGAATTTATTTATACAAAGATTAATGTATGTAATAAATTATAACAGGCAACAATAGTGCTATATCCCAGTGTTATAAATAGTACTGCTATAATGCTACTACAATGCTATAAATTGTAATACATGAAATGTGTTCAAACTGACTGTTGTTTACCTAGGATTTCAATCGGCTATTGCCTGCTTGCCTTCCTCTTGTGTTCTTGTCCCTCTCCTAACTTTTTCCCTTTTCCCCAATTTCCTCAGTGTACCAATTATCCAAATGATTCCTCTAAAAATTATTAATTTTCTGTGCATAGATATTTGAGATATTCACAGGAAAGATGCTACATAAATCATGTGCATGAATAAATAACATGAATAAAAAAATAAATAAATAAAAAATTTAAGGAAAATAAATTTCCTTAAAAAGGAAAATGGAAACGCTTCTACTTTTAAGACTGCTTCCAAAGCTGGGTCTATATCATTTGCCTTTTTATCAAAGGATTATGGTCCACTGTAGCCACAGCCTAAATTACGTGGAAAATCTGTTAACAGCTGTGAAATTGATAAATTATAGCTTAAGCATGAATGGTGGTCGACACTTATCACAGCAAAATGTAATTAGAAAATTTATGAATTGAAGCTTTATTCTTTTTGTGTAGAACATAAAGTTTCATTACTAGCCATACGAACTTGGTCAAGTCCTTCACCTCTCACAACTGACATTTCAAATCTGCATCTCTGACTATAGGACATTTCTCCTTGGATGCTCCACTATCTCAAACTCAAACTGAGCGTACTATAGCTCTATATAATAAATTTCCTTCAACTTCTGACCTTAGTATTTTTGTCTGTGCCATTACAGATAACTATGATTTTAATGTTCATAATCCTACTATTATCATTAATTTACTGTTCCTTAAACCCTTATATTCTATCATGTTCTATTGATTCCAATTCCCAAATAAGTTTAGTATTTGCAATCTATCCATCATTGCCTCTCTAATACAAGCCCTCATTATTATTGACCTCCTCTAATAGGTAACTAACAAATCATCCTGTCTTTCTCTTCCCTCCTCTAAATCATCTTTTATACCATTGCCAGACCTTTCATTGTTCTATTCAAAATTTTTATAATACTGTGCTCTTCCTTACCACTAAAGATTAAATTTAGAAGTCTGATCTATGGATCAAGCAGTTGTGGTAAAGTCGAATGAATATAGAGGAGGAAACTAGGTTTATATCTTGGCTTTCCTACTATTCCTTGTATGTCCTTGACAATGAATTTATTTGAGTCTCAGTTTCTTTATCTGTAGTGAGGACATTGGAATAAATGACCTCCAAAGTATCCTCTAAATATATATATTCATAAGATTTGTAAAACTTGAATATAGCAGTCCTCTACAATCATCTTTGTTCCCTTAATATTATCTGCCTTTTCTCTCTTTGTTAAACTCATTCTGTAGTGATTAGCCAATTTTGCCTAGAGTCACATCTTTCTCATTGCAATGATTCTGAAATCCCAACTGCCATTATTCATACCTCCTTCTCCATTTCCCACTGATTGTTTCCTTATTCCCATCTATCTCAATGTAATCTCCCTTTCCCCACAACTCAACATTACACTCTAAAGCTATCTACATCTTTCACTGTACTCTCTGGAACATCATAGATAAAAAACTTGCTATCATATTAAATCTTTTCCTTTTCCATTCTTTCCATCTTCTTCTCTCATGGAGCCTTGGCTTTCTCCTACTTGCATAGGTTCCCAGCACATTCTTTCCAATTTTGGTCATTTTAACTTAGCTCCTATAGTTCACTAGTCGGGAGGAAGAGTTGGAGTACTCCTCATTTCTATTTCTAAGCTTTCCCTCTATCATCATCACTCAATAACTTTTCTTTCTTTGTGGTCCAATCAATTTATATCTATCATCATCCAAAATTCTGGTAATATCCAACTTCCAGAACACTTTTCTGGTGCCCATAATAGGGGATATACAAATATATTCGATAGTAAATATATAGACATATACATATAAATATATATGAGGAGACAGAGAGATAGACACAGAGAGAAAGACTTCCTCAAATACTTTCCCAGCTTCTCAACTTACTCATAACTCATGATCTACTCCTCCTTCACACTGCCTTGGCTACACACAGAGATGATCATATCCTTGATTTTAGTTTCACCCCCCTCCAGTGCCATACTTCCACAAACCCTGAAATTCCATTATCTGATCACAATTTGTTGTCATTCCTTATTCCCTCTACTTGCAATCTTAAACTTTGCTCTTTGTCCTCATTGTGACCTCCGAGCACTTTACTACCCTTCCCTCACCCAACCCAATTCTTTCCTGACTCATTACCCTTGCAATTGCTATAGTCTCTTTTCTCTCCCATCTTGACCCCTTGGTAAACCAACTCAACTATGTACTGTCCATTTCCCTTGAGTTTCTTGCCTCCTTATTATATTGCAAATGTTGCCCTGCCAAGCCTTAGTCTTGGATTACTACCACTATCTGCTGCTTTTACTCCTGTTCACAAGATGCTAAATGAAATTGGTGAAAATCTTGAAATCATGCTGACTGGGTTCACTCACTCTAAACTGCTAGCTCTCCCTCTTCCCATTCTCTTAGCTGAAAACCTTGTCTCATATTTCACTGAAAAAAAAATCGAGGCCATTTACAAAGACCTCTTCTGTTCCCTTTCTCCTCCTCCTCACATATCACTTACATACCTTGTGTCACTATTTCCTTCTTCATCCCTGTCTCACATGAAGAGGTGACATTTCTTACCAATGATAACACCTGTACATACACAAGGGATCCTATTCCATTCTGTCTTCTCCAGCAGCTTGTCTCCTCCATTATCCTTAATCTCTTCCTTTTTTACAATCCCTTTCTGACTACTAGTTGCTTATCTTTTACTTCCTTACTTCCATGTCTCCCCATCTTCAAAAATTCATCACTTTATTTTTCCATAGCTTTGCACCTATTATTCATGTCTATTAAGGGCACCACCATTCTCCTAGTTATGGAGGCTTGGAATTTAAAGGTTATCCTCAACTTCTCACTCTTATTACCCCTAATCACATATCCAAGCTATTGCTGCGTCCTGTCGATAACACCTTTGAAATATCTCCTCTGATCCTGCAACCACGTTGGTATGAGCCTTTACAACCTTGTAGCTAGATTATTGCAAAAGCCTGCTAGTTCTCTTCTTGCTCCAAGGCTTTCTCCATTAGAGTTGATTTTCCACTAAAATCTAAAAGCAATTTTCCCAGTTCAGATCTTACTATGTCACCTATTTCTTCTCTCCCTCATTCCAATTCAATAAATTCTAGTGCTTCCTATGATCAGGCTCCATATTCCCAGCTGCCTGGAGATGAATCTGCATAAGTTACCTGAATAAAGTACAAAGTGTTTACTTTGGTATTTCAAGTTTGGTGCTTTTCCTGGCATTTGCTTGTTTTGTTTATCATGATCACTGCAAGGTGAGATGTCCAAATATTCCACAAAAATGATATTTTTATTGTCCCTGGGAACATAATGAAGCCATCAATACAAATTCCTTTATTCACTCTTCTATGGAAAACTTGAAAGCTATCTTTTCTTGTCTTCTGATTTCATTTATAATATGAATTTTCATATGGATTAAGTCCTCCTTCAAAAGTATGTCACTTGATTGATTGTTGAACAAATATTGTACTAACAATTATGAATGCTTATATACAGCTAAAATTATCATTCTTAATATCTTTTGCTTCATTTTCTTTTACTCTACTAGGACCACCTTGGAAGTAGAAGAAGCTGAGGGCTGAGGATCCTCTTGTGTTTAAAAATCATCCGAAATACCCATCACATTCTCATCAATTCCAGAGATGAAGTGAATGTTTTAGCCATTCTCCAATCTATCACCAAGGAAACCCTAGGAAGCAAAAAACAAGATACATATGGCATCATAAATTATGTGTGAATCATTGGAATTGAGAAAATTCTAAAGTGGCTGTCATTATGTAGTTCTAAAGTGTTCTGTCCTTACAAAACAAGAGACAAAAGGAGGATTAGATTGTTATTTTACCTTGGAGGATTAGCAGTTTGGAATTTTTAGGTAGCTCACTGAGGAGAGTGCTAGATCTGAAGCTAGGAAGACCTGAATTCAAATTTAGCCTCAAACATTTATTAGTTTGTGTTACAATACAAGCTACTTAATTTCTACCTGCCTCAGCTTCTCCAACTTTACAATAGGGATAAAAGCCCCTCTCTTCCCCTTTTATCACAGGGTTGTTTGTAATGTCCTTGGGTTTCCTTGGCAAAGCTACTGGAGTGGTTTGCTATTTCCTTTTCCATATTTGGTATTATAATTACATTTATATGAGACATACTATAATACTATATTGTGTGTTTAATCCAGACAGAATTTTCAAGTCACTTGACCTGTTAAATTCTTTTAGAAATTATAGAATAATTTTTTTTTTTTTTTTTTGCTGAGGCAATTGGGGTTAAGTGACTTGCCCAGGGTCACACAGGTAGGATGTGTTAAGTGTCTGAAGTCAGATTTGAACTCAGATTCTCCTGACTTCAGGGCTGGTGCTCCACCTATCTGCCTCCTAGAATAATTGTTTGTTAGCAGAGGAAGTTTCAACATTGGGAGTTTTCTGTATCAATGAAATCATAAGTCTTAACCAAAGCCCACTTCTTAATTAAATACTATTGTTATATCACATATGAATCTTGGTAAGATCTAGTTATATAGCAATATATGATATGAGAGATTAGATCATGAATTGAATAATTATTACTTCAAATAGCTAAGATGAATTTGTATATACCAAAATGTATATACAAAAGTAAGAGTAAAGAATATAAAACCTACTCATTTTCCACATCTTTGTTTTCTTTGAAAATGCAATTTTATTTCTACTTATTTCTAACAATAGAGAAATAATTAACACAAACTCTGACAAAGAATGTATCACTGAAAGTTTTTGGACAACTGAATACAGATAAAAACATTTTTTCCTATCTGTATAACTCAGAAAGTTATTACCTTTATATCTGCACAATTCATGCATCAAGAGTTTCAAAAGATGCATCGAAATCTTAAGAGGTTAGATGATGAACAAGGACTTTCAAGTTACTAAAACCTAATGATTCATTCAGACACTCTGCCTGAGTTGAAAGCTCCACAAATTAGCAAGAATTTTTGTTGAAGCTCTTGGATCATCTGCTCTCTTTGTAAGATGCCACATATTTTTATGGGCTGCCCCCTTTTTGGAAGTGCATTTGTCCAGGAACAGCAAAGTGGTGCATTATACTTGTATCCAAATGGCATCCAGGCAAGGATTTATGTGAAATAATTTAACCACCTTTGATATAAGATCTTTATTCTCTAAGAGCTTTATTCTCTCAATGAATTAACTTGTTCACATTAGGGAGTGTTGTTTTGGGGACATTATTTCTCCAACTCAAGTCCTTGAATGAACCATTAGCTTTTAGTAACTTGCCTGTCCTTACCTTCACCAAGAAATCCATGGAGAATTTTAAAACAACCACTGAAAATATTCTTGTTAAATAAAGCAGGACTGGAAATGTTTTAAGGTACCTTTTCCCTTATCTGTACATAGCTGATCCTTCAGAAGACCCTTCATCCTTCTCAAGTTAGCAACAACTAAAGTATTGCTCATGTTTCTCAGAAGGAAACAGAAAAGTGAGTTTGGTTGTACTAATCTTGGAAAATGTTTCAAGGAGAAACATGTTTAAAAGTCAGTGAAAAAAACAAGGAAAAATGTGAAATTAATATTTTTATAAAAATAAACATCATTATAATAGTTGACTTTTATATAGTTCTCCAATATAGCCAAATGATTTAAATATAAATTATAATAATAGCACTTTGGTTTTCCTTTGTAATAACCATTTTGATAGTGTATTTTTTACTCATTGAAATGAATTGTAGTGACAATTTTGGTATTTAACTACCATTTTTTGTACAATGGGAAGAAGTATTTTTCCCCCCAAACCTTCACTTAGTAACTACTTTTTAATTGTTCATTTCGGGGAGGAGAGGAGTAAGGCTGCTTTAAGATAAATAGTTCTCCAAGACATAGTGGACTCAATTCCTTCCTGACACATATTTGCTATGTGACCCTGAGCAATTTATTTACCTTTCCTGCTCAAGACAACTAAGAAACTAAGTTGCAGAAAAATGTGAACCTTCAACGATAGAGAAAATTGCTAGTTTAAATCTCCCTATGCAAATGAAATTACAAGGAGAGTATGTTTATATGCCAGACACTGTTCTAGGTGTTGGAGGTATAAAGGGGTTTCTAATAGATGAAAATTCTTGTCTCTTGATTCCAAAATCAATCCACTTTACATGAAACTCTTTTATCTCTAAAATAACACAAAGAAAGGGGAAAACGCCCAAGGAGAAAGAAAATACATTGTGCTTAGTTTTTTCTTTTAAGTATCCAATTTAAAAATCTCTTTCCTTCCTTTCTGGATTAAAAATTTAGTAGTATCTCATCACAAAATTTTGAGACTATTTTCTTTTGGTAAACTTGAGTAACCCTGGTGTTTGAACTTACCAAAGAAATTTGTCATATTTTAAAAAAAGTTTCTAAGGCAAAAAGCATTTATAGTGACTAAGTAATGAGAATCTCAATAAATGTTTTCAATGAATTGCTTTAAGAGAGGAAGAATGGTATGTGACTTAGATTAAGCCATTGAACAAGCATTTGTTGTGTTGGTTTTCACTGTTTTACCTCAGTTTCCTTCTCCTTAAAGTGATGAGATTGGACTTAATTGCCTCAAAGATTTTTTTTTTCACTCTAGACTTGGGATTCTATTATTATAGCAACAAGGATTAGATCTCACCCAAGGATGACTTGAAAGAACTTTGAGGGTCTAGGAAGAGTATAGAAGTAAAGAGATATTATAAGCAACTTGTTTTGACCAAGGTTAATTTTTGCAGAAATCTTACTTGAACACATTTAGCAATTGACAAATGTATTACTTGTTATGCTAAATATTCTCTTTATACCTATGGCTGTAATATAGTGCCAGGTATTTGTTTTACTTCATAATATTGCATACATAGATAGTTTTATTTCATATTAAAAGCAGCTGAAATATTGCAAAAGGGCATTTTATTTTTTGGGGGGTCAAATGGCAATATTTTATTCATTTTTATTTCTGACAAACTCTAAGCTTAAAGGATATAATATCAATTCAGCAAGTATATACTTTTAAGATAGACTATTCATTGGAGCTACTGGGTTCCAAAGTATTGTCACTTGAAATAAGAATAATATTTTTCCCCACTGTGCTTAGTTTTTATTTATATAAAGTTGGCAGGGCAAAATGATAATAATAATTTTCTAGCCTGCTGGTGATAAGCCTTTCTATGCTTATCTAGTCTGGATTTCAGCAGTCCAAGTTTGTATAAGTCTAGTGCTTTTCCAGTTTGATTGGACATCTAGAATTTGTGATGATAATAATCCAGGGTTGCCTCCCTACTATAATGAGTCATTAAAATATAAGAGCTATGTTCAATAGATCTAGAACTAAAAGAGCCTGCAGAGGTTAAATCCTTTGTTTTGAAGAGGAGGAAAGAAACCACATAGGTAAAGAAATCCAAGATCACTTAGATAACAATTTCTTTTTTTCCAGGAGAGAAAAATACCTGCAGCCACATTTTTCTTCTTAACTGTTAAGGAAAGACAAAACGCATTTGCCATTTTTCATACTATTTTTCCTTCATTCAGAGTTTCATCCTAAATAAAAATCTGGGGAGGAATGAGAAGCATCTCAACCTCTCCTAAAACTTCTATTAACACTTAGGGAAGTTAATCTATTTCCAAGGAATTCCCAGACTTGGGACTGCAACTTTATGAATACTCTCTTTGAAATAGTTTAGCATATTGGGGAATGGGGGTGGGAAGAGCACAGGAGGGAGAGGTAATTGACTGGGACTGAGAAGTTCTGGTTTTGATTTCTGAGTCTATCATTGATTAAGCTATGTATTCTTGGGTAATTCACTTCTTCTATAAGTCTTGTAGAAACATAACTAATAAACCATTCAAGGGAAATTCTGTAAATTGAATCTTACTTTCCTACTAACTCCCATTGTAATATTGGAGCTCTGTTCCTGCAAATAAAAATCTGAGCAGATACAGTTGCAATTAGGAGGGAAACAAGGGCAGAGAGACAGACAGACAGACAGACATAGAAAGACAGAGAGACAGAGACTGAGACAAATAAATACAGAGAGATAGGCAGAGACAGAGAGAGAGAGAGAAACAGAGACAGAGACGAAGAAACAAAGAGACAGAGAAGAAAAACAAAAACAAAATACTAAGCACATGCCAGAGCAAGAGAGGCATTTAAGAACTGCTTATTAAATACTTGTAATTGACCAGTAACTTCAGCTGATGTTTTTCTGTATCTTAACAGGTGTCTTCCTCTATAATCAACAGCCCTTTAAGAAGTAATTGAGTAGATGTTGATCTCTGAATTGGCTTTAGAAAGTATGGGATTGGATTGAATAGCTTGATTTCTAATTGGACAGCTGAAGTTTTCACTGTTTTTTATCTTCTACATTTTCTTTCTTTTGTATTTGATTTTCATCATTATTCCACAGTGCCCTGTATTTTCCAGACAAAGAAAATATGTAATTTGAATATAAAAATTATAATTGCTTTTATTGTACATATTATTTCTATTAATAAATTCACATGCAATTAAAATAACATTTCCAATACTATGTAAATTGTTTATCAGCTTTCCCCATCCTCTACTCCTTGAATTTCTGATTATATTGTAAAAATTAGATTTTTTAACAAAACACACTAAAACACAAACTCAAGAAGATCTGCCACTCATTCCATAATGATTTTCTCAGCTTCCTGAAAAATTAAACAAAACATTTGTTAGTCCAGAAATAGCTACATTTAGTAAACACTGAGTTGGCACACAGCATGGCTGGGTTCATTTTTGCTAGCTAATGTTTTTTCACATAACTTTTTAAAAAGTCATACTTAAAAACAAACTATTATATAAGAACATAATGTAAGACATGCCATAATGGTTTAGACTATTGGGGTGACTAACTGATCTCTCTTCATTTTGACTTTTTCCTTTGGATCTCTTCTTAATATTAATGTGGTGATAATAATACCCCAAAATACTTTCTGGTGGACCCTTCTTCTCTAGTCATCCATAGTCTTGATAAATTAATTGCTGTTTGTTCAACTAAAGAAATCATCTTAGGTAATTCTCTACAATCTAATTATACTATGATGTCTCTTTCCATGTCTATTTGAATAATTTCTAATTTTTATTTTTCCTAGGTATTAGATTCATAACTAGGTCCTAATTCATATAATATAACCTGTGAATACTTTTAGGCTACTGGAATGGTAGATTGAGGGAATGCTATAAAGATAGTTCATTTTAACTTTATCAGACTAGTACAACAAAGACTCCCATGAAATTCTTATGGCCAAAATGAAGAGAGATGAGCTAGATAGTACATTTAGCAGAGTTTGGGATTAATCCGGTGGTCTTATACAAAGAAAAGCAATTAGTAGTTTCACATCTTCTTCAGAAAGAGTTTTTAGGAGAGCATGCCAGGAATATGTGCTTGGACCTATTCCGTTTAACATTTTGACCAATCACTTGGCTAAGGAGAAGCTGTATTATTGGACTTGGAGTCAAGATGCGACTCATCTAAATATTACCTTTCACACAGATGACCATAGGCAATTCATTTAATCTCTTTCAATCTCAGTTTCTCCATCTGTAAAACAGGGGTAGTAATATCTCACAGGGTTGTTGATGATCAAATAAAATAATGTTTGCTAAGCAATTTTTTAAACTTTGAAGCATGAAATACTGTATAAATATTTGTATCGAAAGCATAATTTACACTTATCAAAAACTGTATGAGACTATTAATATATTGGATCACAGTATTATAAAAATCAGGACCCCAAATTTCAGTAGTCTAGAAATTTGGGGCAAATTCAATAAACTGAAATTTATTAGGGGCAAATCTTAAATCTTATACTAAAAATATTTCTACCATGATAAAGGGGATATAGCTAAGTAGCACCTTGTAGAGGGAAATTATTATGGGGGTTTTAGTGGATTGAAAGATCAGTTTGTGTTAACAGTGAGACACGGCAGAGCAAAATACTAATGAGATCTTGAGCTGCATTGAAACAGGCATTGAGGTAATTTATGAGTAGGCAGATGAAAGGTTTGTTGTATTCCATCCTGGTAAGACAATAACAAAATTAGAAATTGTATTTTGTTATGGCCAATGCACAAGAAAAAAAACAGTAATAAATCATTCTAAGATGAGTGATCAAGGTGGTAAAGGGAATCAAAATTATTTTATGTTAAGATCAGTTGAAATAACTGGGAATGTGGAAAAGAATTAATAGTGTGGTATGATATCTACTTATAAATATCTAAAGAGGTTTCATATAGAAGACAAATTCAACTTTTATTTGGTCCTGGGGAAAAACAAGGAATAAGGCACAAATTGAAGAAAGGTAGATTTAGACATGCTCTAAGGAAAAACTTCCCAAGAAATAGAACTGTCATAAAACATAATAGAGCAGTATGGCTTAATGGATAGAGAACTAGACGAGGTCAGAATGACCTAGGTTGGAATCCAGTCTCTGACACATACTAGTTGTATCACCCTGGGCAAGTTACTTGAGCAATCTTGCTGTATTCTAGGTGGTTCTCTAAACATGCAAGCTTCAGAGAAATTGTGGATCTGCATTGATAGGAAAAAATTCTCTATCTTGTCGGCATTTCCTTTTTTTTTTTTCTTTTTCTTGAAGAACTTTTTTTCCATCCTTTCAAGCAGCACTTTATTCTCTTTTAAATTATATGGAAAAGAAATGTCTTCCTCTAATTCTTTCATTTTATCTTCTAAGATGACAACTGCCTTTCCTTTTGTACATATGTGGACTTTTTGTTGCACTGGCAGAAACAGGAACATTGTACCCTCTCTGGAGATCACAACAAAAATCGACTTGATTTCCAGTTTTGTTTTAAGTTTGTTCATTCATTTGTAAAACAAGAATTTTATTCAGCAACCTACTATGTGCCAGACACTGTTAGACATTGGTAACACAAAGTAAAAAAAAAAACAAAAAAAAAACCTGAAGTTGTAGCTTATTTGACTCATACTCCAAAAGTTAAAAATTATACTGACATTAGTTGCCCTATATAAATTCTAGTTGTTATTATTGTTTTAATTCTCCCCAACTTCCCTGGATTATAAGATTTCTCTTTTTATATGGAAGTATTGTAAAGACTTTTTTATTGATGGGAGTAGGGCAGAGGTGTTTGGCAAGTTGAACAAAAATCAATAGCTCCTTTCAGTTTTCTCTTCCTATCTGCTATGATATACATCGAACAACAATGACTTCATGGTAGTGCAAAAGATTTGAAATAATATTCTCACTTTAAGTATATTAAAAGTTTATATTGAAAAAACTTAAACTGGGTCAACTTATCTAAGGACTTTTAAGGTAGTTGGCTGGCTGGGATTGGCTGGCACTGAATCTTAAAAGGGATAAAGATAACCCCCCAGATTGAAAACTAAAGTTGCCAGAATTCCTTCCATAAGGGGAAAAAATTGTTTTTACAATAGCTGAGCAACAGATGCAGTCATCCTGAGCAGATATATATATATATATATGTTTATATATATATATATATATATATATAAGATTGATGACATCACTGTAGGATATTAATACATCTTTAAGCATTCTGAGGTGTGAATTGTCCCAGCCACATTAGATCTCCTTTACTTGTATTACCTGGTCACACATATTCCTTACATGTATGTCACACTCTATTGGTTCCCTAGTAACATTTATTTCCTACTTGATATATACATAGACATATTAGGGGTGCATTTCATTTTTCTTGTCACTTATTTTGCTATACTGTTTCAAAAAACATATTTTGCCTTTAAATTTTTTCTCTAAGTTGTAAATAGAATACATTGTTGGGATTTGAGGAGCTATGTTTTTGAGTGGATGTTAATCGGCAAAATGTTTTGAAATTGGGATTGTTTTCTGGGTGCCTATATGTGAAATAATCAAAATAAAAGGGAAAAATCAATAAGACACAAGGGCATAAAATATAATGAGAAATTTATCTAATGAAAGCTTTATGCCTCACTTTATCTTGTTGCTACACAAGATATTGTTTTACATAATGTTAGGCAGCTGGTGGCACAATCAATGAATCAATAAGCATTTATTAAGCACTTACTATTTGCCCCAGCTAAGGGCTGGGGAAACAAAAAGAACTAAAAATCTAATGAGGGAGATAGCATGAAAAAATCAAACATATGCAAAACAAGCTATATATAGGATAAATAGGAAATAGTAACTAAATGGAAGGCCCTAGAATGAAAAGGGTTTGGGGAAAGTTTCCAGTAGATGGAATTTTAGTTGAGACTTAAGCAGAGCCAGGCAGGTCAGAAAGCAAAGTGAAGGAAGGGAGTGTGTGTGTGTGTGTGTGTGTGTGTGTGTGTGTGCAAGCACATGCTTGCATTCTAGATTACACAGGGCTTTGAAAATGCCAAATTGAGCATTTTGTGTTTGATCTTGGATGCAACAAAGAGCTCATGGAGTTTATTGAGGATGATATGATTTTAGCTGTTCTTTAAGAAAAAATACTTTATTGGTTGAATGGAGGATGATTTGGAATCTGGAGGGAAAGACTTGAGATAGGTAGACCTTGTAGCAGGCTATTATAATACTTCAGGCATGAGGTGATGAGATTCTATACTAGTTTTGGGGCAGTTATAAGACAGGTATTTGAGAGATGTTGCGAAGGTGAAATTGACAGGCCTTGTCAATAGATTGAATATAAAGTGAGAAATGGTGAGAAATCCAGGGTGACTCCTCATTTGTGAGCCTGAATAATTAGGAAGATAGTGTTGCCCTCTAAAGTAATAGGGAAGGTAGGAGGAGGGGTTATTTGGGGGTAAAAGTAATAAGTTCTGAAAGACAGTTGAAGATGAGTAATTAGACAACAGAGAGTTTGGATCATTCTAGGTAGGGTTGAGAATCATCAGCCTAGAGATGGTATTTAAATCCATGGAAGTTGATGAGATCACTACCAACTAAGGTAGTATAGAGGGAGAAGAGAAGAGCATCTGAAGACATCTATGGTTAGAGAACATGATCTAGATGAAGATCCAGCAAAGGAGTCAGAGAAAGAGTGGTTAGATAGGTAGGAGAAAAACCAGGAGAGTTTGATGTCTTGAAAACCTAGAAAGAAGAGAATATCATGGAGGAGAAAGTGATTGATGCTGTCAAAGTCTGCAAAAAGGTCAAGAAGATTGAGGAATTTGGATGTGGCAACCAAGAAATATGAGAATTAAATGAGATAATATTTGTAAATAGTATTCAGCACAGTTAGATGCTATAAATTCTTTTTTTTAAAATTTTATTTTATTTGCATAACATATGTGTGGGTAATTCTTCAACAATAACCCTTACATAGCTTTCTGTTACAAATTTTTCCCCCCAACTCCCCACCCCTCCCCTAGATGGCAGGATATCCACTACATGTTAATTATGTTAAAATATTGGCAAATCGAATATATGTATACATATTTCCAAACTTATCATTGTTGTGCAAGAAAAATCTTATCTACACAAACGATATATCAGATAAAGGAAACACAATGTAAGCAAACATCAATCAAGGAGTATGAGAATGTTATGTTGTGGTCCACATTTCGCATCCCTCTCTCTGGGTGTATATGACTTTCTTCAGTGAACAATTGGAGGTGGTTTGAAACATTTCATTGTTGAAGAGAGCCATGTCCATCAGAATTAATCGTCATATAGTACTGTTGTTGCCGTGTATAATGATCTCCTGGTTCTGCTCATTTCACTCAGATGCTATAAATTCTTATTGCATTCCTGTTCCTCTTTCCCTTCATGTGTATTTAAGCTACCTCTGCTAGGGTCTCATCCTGTTTCTAGACTATAGATTCCATGAGATCTAGGATCATGATTTATCTAAACTTCTACAATAGTCTTCTACAATATAGCACAGAGTTCTCTACCTGGTAATGATTCATAGATGTTTGTTATCATTATCAATAGGGAATTATTGGTATCACTTGAAGCCCTCCTAAAGCTAAGCACTGACAAGTGATGAACTACAAACTTTTAAAGCTTTCTCCATAAAGCTGATGCATGTTTAAATTCCTCTAGCTTCCAAAAATGGACATAGTTGAGGTTGTTCTCTTCCCCTGTGACTGGACTACTTTCTGGCTGCATAGGCAAAGGACCCAGCTGACCATAAAGTGTTCTTACAAAAAAGGCTATTTTCTCCAACACATGGAATTTCTGATTTGTCTCTTTAAAAGTCTGAACTAAACTCATATGCAATTATAAATTTTATAAAAATGAAACATTCTTTTGGAAAATAAATAGATTCCCATCAATTGGAGGCATAGCTGAATAAGCTGTGGTATATGAAGGTAATGGAATATTATTGTTCTATAAAAATGATAAACAAGCTGATTTTAGAAAGACTTGGAAAGATTTGCATGAGCTGATGCTGAGCAAAACAAGCAGAATCAGGAATACATTGTACTCAATAACAACAAGAATGTGCAGTGATAAACTATGAAAAATTTGGTTCTTCTCAATGGTTCAGTGATGCAAAGCAATTCCTATAGACTTTGGCCAGAAAATGTCATCTGTATCCAGAAAAAAGAACTATGGAGATTAAATGTAAACCAACTCATGGTATGGTCACTTCTTTTTTTTTTCTTTGTTTGTGGATTCCCATGGTTTTTCTCTTTTGTTCTGATTTTTCTCTCTCAAAATGATTCATAAAGCAATATGTATTAAAAAAATAAGTAGTTAAAAAAGTTCTTCCTTTAGTACCCCAACTTCTACCTCCATCCAGCGCATACTGTGGTGAGAGGAAAACATTCTCCTGTCCCCTTTAAGATGGAATCGTTTAATCCCCCTTCTCTCTGTGCATTTAAGAACTAAGCAGTCTCAGGTTTGATAGCCACCACATTTTCTAGCAATAGTTTAAATGACATAGACATAAAACTATACAGTTAAGTAAAACAAAGCTTTCAAATCCAACTGCCACTCAAATGATCCCAGAAAGGAAAAAATAAAAAAGCTAAACAAAACAAAGCAAAAACCAAACCAAAACAGTCTGTCTTTTTCACTGCTTTCTCCCACCAGACAGAAGGAAATTTGGAAATAGTTAGACTGTAAACAAAAATGTGAGTCTTCCTGTTCTGGAGAGAGAGGAAGAAAAAGATGAAGGAAAGAATTAGGGCTTGTGTCTCATTGGTCCTACTGCCTCTTTCTTTTGCCTTTTGCTTGACCTGAGACTGTTTTCCATTCTCATTTTACTTCTATTTGTCAATTCTCTAACCTCAGGAAAGAGTCCACATTGATGTTCTGCCCTGACAGCTGTCAGTTTTCCTTTCAACCTTCAATTCCCTGTACCCTAGCTTTTCCACTAGGCTATATGAGATAGTTTTCTGTATCCTATAGTCATCAGCAGTGTTAAGTTCAATGTTATTTGAGCACACTGGGTAAAAAATATTTGCTTTCTTGCTAACAGTTACTTCCTATATCCTAAATTTTCATAGAAATGCCACAAGAAAAGCAAACTGATGTTACATATTTACATACATATATATCAGAGATTCCATCATTTCATACCCCAATATATATGCTTTTTATACTTCCCTTACTATCAATCTTTGGCAAGTTATTTTCCCCATGTATCTGTTACAGAATCTTATGTCATTTTATAGTAAGTATAGTAGACATCTTATTTGAGAAGAGCTTCCAAAATTATATTTTTGTATCATGGACTCAAATAGCTTTTGTATTTTTGAGGTTGCTAGATGGTGAAGTAAATAGAATACAAGGCCAGAAATCAGGAAGATTTGAGTTTGAATCCAGCCTAGACATTTAATAAATAGATATATGACTCCGAGTAAGTTACTTACCATTAGTTTGCCTCAGTTTCTTTAACTCTTAATGGGGCTTATAATATCCAATACTTTTTATAGTTTTTGGGAGGATCAAATGAGATCACATTTGTAAATTGCTTAGCACAGTGCTTAGCACAAAGTAAGTGCTATAGAAATAAAATATTCCCTCAAAAAATCAGCCAGCAAACCATATGCACAGTAGGATATGATATTTTCAATTCTTTTTAGTCACTTGTATCATAATAAAATTGTAGTTAATTCAAGAAAATTGTCCGCAATAGCCTGTTGTTCCCCTCTTATGTTTTTTTCTTCAAGGATAACTTCATGCATAGATCAAACTCATAAAGGTATTATGAGCATTTCAAAATGCCCTTTTAAATCTGTACTTATTGATGTTTTCTCAGTAACTCCTTGTTTGTATTTTATAATCAATACTCATGATCTTTTCTTTTCTTTTAGAACCTTTCTTTCAGAAATAACTTGAAAATACATCTTTGAGGGCTTTTAAATCTGCTTCTTTTAGCAAGGACTTTCCCTATGTTTAATTAATCATAATATATTGGGGTGGTAAGGTCAATCATTGAGTCATTAGATAAACAGATATTGTATAAATAAATAAATATACTATTGTACAAATACATTTCTATAAATAATTACAAATATATTTTATAAATATAATATATTGGATGGTAAGGTCAATCATTTAGTCATTACACAAACAAATATTATATAAATAAAGGTTACAGAGGAAGAGGAAGCTAAGGAACAATAGTATTTAAATTTTAGGGAACATAAAGTGAAACCTCAGAAGGCAATAAACTATAGGAAGAAACACAGATTTTTATTTTTATACTACACAAGATATTTCTATGAGTATATTTTTTCAGGTTACAATTTTCCCCTTATTTCAAAAGGTTGGTATATTTATTTGGAAGGCCTTTTCTGTATGTGCCAATATGGTAGTATTTCTTTTTACTATTTTAAAACTGAGAGGCTTTCTGGCATAGTTGATAGAGTTGGTCTCAGAACCAGGAATTTGGATTACAAAGGTTTTGCTTTTGACACATATAATGTGATTCTAGGCAAGTTATTTGGTACTCTCTAAGACTAAGTAATTGAGAAGGTACATTGATATAAGATATAAGAAGTTTTCCCATCTTTACCATTGAAATCACAAATCTCATCCCCATCCCTATTTTAAAACTACCTCCTTAAAACTAAGAGTTGCCTTTTGAGTGATCATGAACTGAGGATAGACCCTGGCACTTTGTTCTCTGTTCTAGAAACCAATGCATGTTTGCTTAAGGTAGAGTCACACCTAATGTGTTTTAAGTTCTGCATTTGGCTAGCCTGATGTAGGGCAACAGAATTCCACATGTATGGTCTAAGAACCTTTCCTTTTCTGGTTTGTCCATGTTGGTATATGTCCATCATGTTTCCTTCATTAATCCATAAATCCCAGTTCTAGCCAGGCCATATGCACTCAATGAATTGAATCAGTGTATGCTTCTAATCTGAATTTCTACTGACCATTTACTCTTTCCAATATTCTAGAACATGGCAAATAAATCTGTTTTAATAGAAAGGTAAATTGGAAACAATCTTAAAAGAAAGGCATTAGCCTTTTCAGAAAGACTTTCTGGAGAAGGTAGGATTTGAAGGGAGTTAGGAAAGCTAGGAAATGGAAAGAAAGAGGGAGAATATTTGAAATAAAGGAGATAGTAAAAATGCATTTAGCTGTTTTGGCCAGAAACCTTGAGGGTCTTCCCCTCCCAGATTCATTTATTTATTTAGTTTTTTTTTTTTGGACTAGATGAAAGAGGAGATTTTTTTGTCTTTATTGCTACCTAGCCTTAATCACTGAATAGGTGAGGCCTCAGCAAACTGAGACCTAATGAAGACCTAGCTAAAAAAGGTCAAGGTCTCCCATTGCATCCAGGGCCATCACCAATCATCTTGATCTATATCTGGTCACTGGACCTAGATGGCTCTGGAGGGGAAAGTGAGGTAGGTGACCTTGCACAGCCCTCCCTCAGTAAAATCCTATTCACTTACATGTCATGTTATCACCTTTGTCATGTCTTGGTCTTTTTCAAGAATGAATGACAAACAATAGCCAGGGGATAGAGTGTCTTGTGGGAAGAACATGAAAGCGAACCAATTTCACTGGATTCTAAAGAATAGGAAAGGGAATAAAAGTGGAAGAAGTCTGAAAAGCTGGGAAAGGGTCAGTTTGCAAGGAGCTTTAGTAGTCAAATAAAAGTTTTTATATTTGATTCAAAGGGCAATTGAGAATCCCTGGAGTTTGAAGAATAGAAGACATTTTATGGTCAGACGTGTACTTTAAGAGGATCATTCTTCCAGTTGAGTGAAGGGGGGAGAAATTTGAGGCAAACATATCAACCCACAGCAGGCTGTTGCAATACTCCAGGTATGAGGTTATGAAGTCCTGAACTAGTGTGAGAAATATGTCAGATGAGAGAAGAGAATGTATACTATACTGTGAAAGTAGAAATGACAAAACTTGCCAACAAAGTGGCTATAAAGAATGAAAGAGAATGAGGAATCAAGAATGACACCTGAGTTGCAAGTCTGGATAACTGAGAGAATGGGGCATCCTCTGAAAGGGACAGATTTTAGGAGGACAGATGGGTTCAGTTTTGAACATATTGAGATGTTTGGAGATGAACAATTTGAGATGACCAATAGGCAGTTGGAGATATGCATCCCAAGGTTAGGAGAAAGGTTGGAGCTGGATAATCAGATTTGAACAACCTCAACATAGTGATGACTTTCCTTTAACTCTGGAAACAAATATAACATTCTTTGTGGATGCTAACAAAATCAAAGTGGGTGCTAGATGGTGCAGTGGATAGAACACCAACCTTGAAGTCGGGAGTGGACTCAGATACTTAACATTTGCTAGCTGTGTGACCTTGGACAAGTTATTTAACCCCAATTGCCTCTCAACCCCTCCCCCCAAAAAAAAACCCAACATGATCAAAGCAATGACCATTTCTATTTATAGATGAGGTATGGTGGAAGAGTAAACTAAAAGAGTAGGTCAAGAAAAATGAGTAAGTTAAGGAAAATAGAAATTAGGGCTTTTGAGGGATTGTTTTAGTATGCATGCTGAAGTCCCCAGCTATGAAGTCAGGACCTAGGAAGGAGAGAAAGTTTATCATTCAGGTACTAAACTCATTGCACAAACAAAAAAAATGCTGAGAGTCTATAGAATAGCATGCAACCCTTCTACTTTTTTTATCCTGTGTTCTTGTATATCCTCTCCTAAATTTTCCTTGAAAGTATATCTAACATGTTGGAGATTAGTTTTAGATCACTTGATATTCCATATATACTATTGTCTATATCAGGGTTTCATGACCTTTGTGTGTGTATGTGTGTGTGAGAGAGAGATATCTCTGCTAGTCTGGTAAGAATATTGTTTTTTAAAAACATAGGATCACAATAGAAACCTATTATATTGAAAATACAGTTATCAAAATATTGAAACCTCTCCCACCAATTCAAAGTTTTCAAATCAAGAAGCTCTAGTCTATAGAATGATCTAACCTTTGATTTCACAGAATGAAAGTTTTAAATTTCTTTAGTGACTTGACTAGTCTCATAGCTACTATGTGTAAGAAGTAGGAGCTCATTAAATAAAACCAGATCTTCATTAAAATCCTAATCAAAAAGCCCCATTGTGTTATGAGGATTGCCATGGGATCTGGAAGGGCATGCAAGCAGATGAAAACTTCTGGCCAGTCCCATCAGGAAGAAAAGATTGGGAAAGCAAATCTCATGATGAACTAAATGTCTGACTTCTGAGAACTAATATAAACATTGGACGCTCACCATCAGGTTGCTTATGATTTTTTTGCATAGAATCTCCTAGAGACCATCTGATTAAATTAAATAGGGGCTACAAACTATGCTGGCAGTAAGAGTGTTCATAGTGACAGATTATTATAGGAAAATGAGCAGAAAGAACTAGGGAAGGCTATGATTAACATTCTACTATTCAGAGTAGTCCCCATTTTTCACTGACCTTTGCTTCCTTTCTCTAAAGTTAGTTCTTTATCCCTGTTAAAATATTCAAATTGCCAGGTAACTGATATGAAAGATATATATCCTGTGGTGTGAAACCTGGTTTAAAAAAAGGCTTTTTGACAACCACTTACTTATATTATAACCTTAAAAACCAAAGATTTCTAAATAGTAATATATCAGAACAAGAGTATTCCATGGTAGTCCCCATTAGAATAGTGCTTAGATTTGCATGCAGGTGCAGATGTGGTTAGGAGAACCATGGGTTTGTTTTCATAATTAGCTTTTGATTTACATGTGTCTGTAGAGACTATGATGTCTCAGACAATCTTAATGTGAAAAATGAAAAACAGCAACATTATGGCTCCAGTGAGGGATGGTTTATTTCAACTTTTATCTTCATTATTCTTCCATTATGATTGACCCATATCTACCAGCCCTAAAGTACTCAGCATTGGGTAAGGGCAAGATTAGAGATAGGGAATCTGATTTGGTTTGAATAAATATAGATATGAGGTTCTATGTTTGTTGGTGACTAAGGAACTGAGATGTAACCATTCTCTAACTTTCATCCTTTTGCCTCTGACACAGAGCTACAGATACCACATCCAAAAATATATCTGATGCTTCTTTAGACTCTTTCATTGGTTCTCCTTCCCTGGTATTCCTTAAATGTTTCTCTTAGGCTCTAACACCTCCTTTTCCTCTTGTTTTCATTGATTCCTCTTTTCCTTTTTTCTGTGATCTTTCCCTTGGCAATCTCACTAACATGTTTTCATTACGAATTTTTGTTCCACCAATTTTCTACCTGTAAAATTTTTCTAACTGGGTATCTTACTAGCACCTAAAATAAATTATATGTACATTAATTCATTAACCCAACAATTTTTTATTAAATGGTTATGTATTAATCAGTCAATAAACATCTATTAAGTGCTTATTATGTGCTGAGCTAGGTATTGGAGATACAAAGAAAATAATGAAATAATTTGTAACTCAAAGAGTTTATTTTTTCCTGGAAGAATAGGATAGATATATAGAAAAGTTAATAAAGTATCTACAGTGTAAGTATGGTAAGTATTACATTTATACATATCATAGGACTTTCAGATTTATAAAGCACTTTGTTCTAAATTAATGTATCAATGGGCCCACAGCAGTACAAGATGTAAAGCGAGACAATGGATGATGTTGATATTGTTAGCATAATATGCTATATCTGTCAATAAAAAAATTAATCCCAAGCTTTCATTTATCTTTGCCTTTGAGCTTTTTCTTCTTTGATGTTTTAGTGACCTTACTCTATGCAGACTTCTATTCTTCCCTCCTTTTGCCTCCTTGCTGGCTTTGAACTTGCAAATCCAGATCCTCACCCCAGCCCTTTGATTTGGTTTCCTCTGTGAAATCATTTGACAATGATTCTAGCATGGCATTCTCTCCTCCTCTCCCTCTTCCTCCTCCTCCTTCTTCCTCTTCTTTCTCCTCCTCCTCTTCCTACTCCTCTCCTTCCTCTTCCTTTTCCTTCCCCTCCTCCTCCTCCTCTTCCTTCTCCTTCCTATTCCTTTTCCTCTTCCATCTTAGAAGGTTTGAAACATGCCCCTTTTTCTTAGGATTATATTCCTTCTCTTTGGGTAAAGGAATGATAATAAAACACCATACCTAATAGCCCCTAGATTATCCAGTCTTACCCACCTTCCTGTGGCCTAACATAAATTGAACTTCTCAGCCACTAGGTATCACGGGCTCCAGATTTGGTGAATTCTAAAGTATCTGCAAGTCTGTGAACTAGTTCCTTGATCAATGAGGGTAAATGTGGGTTTAACTACTCCCATTACTGGTTTCATTGAATATAAGCACCTGGAAAAATTTTACTTTGCCAGTTAAGTCAACCCAAATCAGATTTCCTGGGTACTAAATTTCAAAATTTTAACTATAACATTTACATTCTTAGAGAGTATATTCTTTGGGCTGAAGTGCTATCATAAAAATTGTTCATTATATAGCCTTCAGAGCCCAGGGATCATAACAATTTAACCTACCCAGCCTTTATTAGACCTATTAGGTTGGATTTACCAGAAGCAAGCACAAAATGCCAAACTGGCATGAATTTCACACTGGATTTCCAGTTTCAGCCAAGCATGTCAACTTTTGCCTGTGTCACCCATCTTTGAGAGGCTCAATGGGCAGTGTTCCAATGTTGCTACTGCTGCTCAACAGTAGCATACATACCTCCTTTCAAAGGCCTCACTCATACTGTGAAAATTTCTAGTAGGTAGACTCACCACAAATATTTTTGATATGTCGAGTCCTCCAAAATCCATTCTTGGGCCAAAGACCATGACTATGCTTGTATACTTATCATAAACCCTTATGAGCCTAAATGATACTTAACAATTATTGTTGTATTCAATTAAATCAAATATATTCCTGGCATTTTGAACCACATTATCTCATAGAAATAATGTTATAAAATGTAAGCAGGTTCCCAGACTCATTCCTACCCTTCTTGCCCTCTAACATCAATAACAAAAATAATTTGACTTAATTTAGATGAAAAATTTCAAGCCTTTTCTCTCCCCCCCCCCCGCCAACTACTTTTCATTTTGCCATAAAACACAGACAACTACAGTTGTACTATCCCTGAAAATAATTTTTGGCAGGGGACATGGTGAGGCAGAAAGTCAGTAATAACTATTAAGTATTAACTACAGGTGGCATAGAATAGGCATGATGGTATAATCACTGATGTGGGTTATAAAGGGAATTCAAAACTGTCCATACTCTAAAGAAGCTTAACACAGGCAGAGAGGACAAACACAAATTTAACTGCATTAATAACAAATAGTGGAAGTATCATCAGATAGTAAGCCAATTATCCTAGATGATAGATGAGGGTTGGGAAGCAGAAATGAGGGAAGAATGCAGCTTGCTGGAATAATTGGAATGACCAAAACCAGATGCATGCTTTTTCTTAAAAAAGACTCCAGAAATAATTTTTAGAAATGAGGAAAAGGCCCTCAACTTCTAGGTGTTCAAAAATTCAAAAGAAAAGCCTAATCATTAGATTCTGCTTCTCAAGGGCAAACTCCAGCCTGTTTAATTTGAAAAGAATTGTGAGCTATTAAAAGGGGGGAAACAGTGTTTGAAATATAATTAGTATGACAACAGAAACAAGGAGGATGTTGCAATACACAGATAGAGTTGGAAAATGCAGAAGTGTATAATAGAATGGAGTGCTTCATAATGAAATCAATTTAATACAATAATTGAATTATTTAATAAATGCAACTTCAATAGCATGTATTAACATAATTTTTTGTATTTGCTAGAAAAACACAAATATTAAACTCTATTCAACAAATAAAATTAATGTTTTTGTCTCTAATACTTCAATATGTTTTAAGAGCCATTAACTGTATGGCTTTGAAGAAGAAAAAGTAAATAAATGCATAAATGCTATGCAAAAATGGAGTCTCATGTGGGAACATTCAAGTTTTTCCCCCCTCATATATTTATCTAGCACCAGTCAGTTCTTCTTAGAATATTGTGCTCATATTTAGAACTTCAACTAAGTAAGAAAATGACCTAGAAGTAAGGAGTCCAAATGATTAAGGGTTTGTAAAATAGTTCCTTTGCAGAAAACCTAATGGCATTGGGATTCAATTGTATTTCTCTTTCACTGTAATGCTATTGGTCCACTTGTTGCTCTGTCTTTGCTCACTTCCTGTTTACCTTATATTCCTACCCATGGAAATCAGATTCCTTTATCTGGTGTTCCTCTAATCATTATAATCAGCAGCCAGTCCCATGCTGCTGGCCCCTTATTAATGTTTGCATAGAACACACTACAGGTTTTTCAGATGAAAGGATAATGAATTTAATGTGCTGGATGACCATAGAAAAATTGAATTATTTGCTTATTTGGAGGTACAACTTAACTGGCCTAATGTGTTCAAGAGGGCTCTGTTGACTCTAACATTGGCTAAAGCAGGAGTTGGCCACATTGCTTTTCAATTCAATACAAAAAGTGAGTCATTACTACTTCAGCTTCTTGGCAATCACAGATGTACCATTTATCTATCTGAACCTGTTTCAGATGAAGGGAATAGAAGATTATGTCAAAGCCATCATTTGGTGTTCCATTTATCCTTACATTGAAAACCATTGTATGAAACTGAAGGTAATTGTCTAAGACTATAAGCTATAGAGCAGGTAACAACTTGCACTGGTGGAAGGAGTTTACTTCTGTGGGAGTTCCTTATACAAATGAATTTGTAAGTTTTGCTCATGTCTATTTCTTATTGATTAATCCAATGATTTGTATAAAGACCACCCTTACCCTTTTGATAAGATTTTTTTAAACTGTGAAGTCACTTACAGACTTGCATCTGTATTAAAAGTAATCATCAAAACTTTTCCACACTTGTATATTCCTCAACTCACAAGCATTTTCTTGAATCTTTTGAATGGCTGACCCAATGCCTATAACAATAAGTGGAATATTACAGTTATCCCTTCCACATCACAACTTTCCTTGTCATGGTTTTGATATATCATGGGTTATCATAAGAAATTACTGTAAATGGGAATTTTAGGGAGTTTTGTGGTGCCTTCAGAAGACACACAAAAGTCAGTAGACAGTATAGGAAAAAGTTTAGAAACTCAGAAATTTATAAAATATGCCTGTCATCTAATATTTAACCCAAATTTTAGTTAGGTATTGTAAACACCACGTAAAAGAAAAGGGAAAAAAAAACTCAAGCTTCTTCTTTGGTAGAAGGGAAGATCAAAACATTTTTTTTTGCAGATTTTTCCAGGTCATGGGGATGTTGTGTCCCTAATCCCCATGATGTGAAAGGGATAACTGTGATTTCATGGGTGTGTGGGAAATTTCTTGGGTTGAAAATCTTTTCACAAATATACTTATGGTCTTAGAGAATTACCCACAACACTAAGAGGTTAATTGGCTTTTCCATGATTACACAGCTTGTATCTATTAGAGTTAGAACTTGAATTCAGGTCTTCTTAATTCCAAAATCAGCCTTTCTCACTGTGTTACACTGCTGCTTAGTAGCTGTAATGACAGAATACTTAGATATATGCATTTTTAATCAAAAATAGTAGTTTTGAAATGTAAAATCTGGAGATAAAAGCAGTATTGTAGCATTATCCTAGCTAATTATCTTGGCTATTCAGATGCTCCTTTACAAGGAATAATTTATCTTAGAATACACTATAGTTTCCAATTGCCTCATTTTTTTTCAGTACTAACATGTTCTACTCAGACTTTCTTCATGAATAAGGGCTTGTTTTATTTAACCAATTTATTTGTGTTGAAGTAAGAATGTAGGTGTCTGTGTTTTTCAGGTATCCGTGGGGACTCCGTAATGAAGGGGCAGCATTGCTCTTTCTCACTAGAAAACCATCTTTGGTTTTGATGTCTCACCTATGATTTAGGACATGTTGCTGCTAGCCATGTTTATATCTTGGAGCCTCATGCAGTTCGTGTAATTTTGTGGAATAACTGTGACTGCCTAATCCTGATCTAAAGCATGTAACTGATGACTGGCTTTTGTCAGACGTAAACCCTTATGTACCAAGTCTGTCTGAAAAAGAGAAGGCAATTTGTATCAGGATGATCTCAGTTATTATTAGTTCATGTAAACAATTCACACCTGCTGCTCATCTTTCTCTCTGTTCTTTTTATGATTTCGAAGAAATAATAAGAGGCTCTAAAAGAGGTTCTTTTTACTACTTTATAATTATTTGTTCTTTCTTGTGGAAGACACGCATTACATTTGCTCATTTATTTTGAATACTACAGGTTTGTCATTATTGGTTATTGGTATTTAATTATCTATACCACTTTTTAATTACACATATTATATTGGAAAGTGCATTGGACTTTAAGTCAGAGTATTTCTCAGGGTAACTAGGAAGATCAAATGAATACCATATAAGAAATACTTTATAACTTTAAAGTGCAAATGAATTTGAATTATTATTGATCTTAGAATGATTTATGGTCACCCACATTACCTCTATTTGCAGAAAAAGGAAACTGAATTTAGAGAAGCAATGTGATAAAAGGTTTCAAGGATGTTGAAGTGAATGTCTAAAGATGTGAGTTTGAATTCCTAGTTATGTGATTTTGAGCAGATAACCTTGAGAGCCTCAGTTAGATAATTTCTGAAATAGGGTCATGATTTTGTTGTTTAGTCATTTCAGTTGTGTCTGACTGTCACCCCATTTGGGATTTTCTTCACTGAAATACAGGAGTGGTTTGCCATTTCCTTCTCCAGCTTATTTTATAGATGAGGAAACTGAGGAAAACAGAATTAAGTGTTTTACCTAGGATCACACAGCTAGTAAGTATCTAAAGTCAAATTGAACTTGGCTCCTTCTGGCTGCAGAACTGTAACTCTATGCATGGCAATACCTAGTTTCCCCAAGGGTTTGTCAATACCTGCACCACTTACCCCACATGTTGTGGGGAAAGTGATTTGTAAACCTTGGTGTGTTGGATTTGGCATCCTAGCCCTTGTTAAATCCAGAAAGATATCTTGAGCAAATCACTTAACTTCTCTGACTTCCATTTCTCCTTTCCATAAAGCAAGGAGATTGGATTAAATGATCCTTTCAGATCTAACTATACAATTATGAACCTATGATCCTGGGAACATGTCAAGTTATTATTATGTGATCTACCCAAAATTATAAAACTGTTAAGTGGTAGAAATGACAATAAAACTTAGATGTTCTGCTGAATTGAATTAAACAAAATCTTCTCTTTCTGGGGAAAAAGATTTCATTAGGAGCATCAAAAGGCTTTAGGTCAAGTGCCTACATATACTCACTAGAAAGACAATTAAAGCATCTTTATCATGCAAAATCACTAACTAAGAGAATGAGAAAGCAGAAATAGGCTCAATTCAGAGCTTATTCCAAGTCTTGTTGAAGCTACCAGTAGATATGCTGAGACCTTTGCAAAGATATATACTAAGTTTTGATCTGTTAAAAGATGTTTACATGGAAGAGATTTTTTCCCAAATGATGTACTGTAGTTTATGGTATTTTAATATGTTTACTGAGAGCTGCCATCATTAAAAAATTCCCCCATTCCCCATAGAGACATACACAATATAACTTCTATGTCACACAGGTAACTTGGCATTCAAATGACAGCACTGCAAAATTCGCTGTATATCTATATGCAGAATGTACATAACCAGGAAATATGCACTCTAAGCGATGTGCTGTAATGCAGAACAAGAAATTACAACCCTGGAAGGCTTGTCACGGGCTGGCACAGTGCAACCTCATTTTTCTAATTTATTCTGTTTCTTCTATAGCCTAGACTACAGTTGACAGCATGTATTTGGGAAAAGCTAACCTAACACATAAAGCTCCATCATTGTAGAGATGCAGTAATAGCATGATTCTAGATATTCAGGTGGATGTGGGTATGAAGAATGAAAAAATTCTTAGCTGGGTCAAGGCAAGGATTCCACCAAGGCAGTCCCTGCTACGAAAATGCATCCCAGGAGAAAATATTCTTGCTGCCCCCAGAAATTGGTTCTACTCTATGGAAGAGATCTTAGAGGAAAATACAAAATCTGCAATTGTCTCAAATATAAAATCACAGGGTTAGGGATACAGATGTTTAAGGATGATGAGGATGAGGATGATGATTATTGTAGAAGAAACCAAAACAAATCATAAGTTCATAGATTAAGAGCTGAAAAGAATATTAGAAATAGTACAATCCAGACCTTCATTTTATAGCTGAGGAAAATGAGCAATAGATAAAGCAAATTGCATGAGGTTACATAGACAGAATTGAGATTCCTTCAGTTCACATGATTCCAGATTCTGCAAAGTGTGTTCAAGGAATGAGGAGAAAGCTTTTATTAGTTGTAAAGCATCAGTAATAAAATGGAGAGGTAAAGAAAAAAGATGTGAAAGGTAGTAAGCATGAAGGGCTGGAAAGTACTGGAACTGTGTTGTCCATAATTGTTCATAGATCTTAAAATCTATTGCTTTCAGTTCTCAACAGATCTTGACCTTGAGGAGCTCATAATCCAATAAGGGAGAATAAATGTAATGGATGCATGTATGCATATATTAACTTCTCTGACTTCCATTTCTCTTTTCTATAAAGCAAGGAGATTGGATTAGATGTTCTCTCAGATCTAACTATAGGATTATGAATTTAAGATTCTGGGAACTTGATATCAAAATAAGTTATTATTATGTGATCTACCTATGGATTCATAAGATTTTTGAAGAGAAGATGCATACTAGGGATATTATGAAAATAGAAGTTATAAGATTTGGTTTGAGATGGATATGTAAAATGAGTGAAGAGTAAAGTATGATAACCAAAATTGCTAGCTGGGTTACTTCAAGGATGGTGATGGCCTTAAGAATAATAGAAAAGTTTTAGGTGGAGTGGGTTAAAGGAAAGATAAAGGGTTTCATTTTGGACATGTTGAGTTTTAGATGCTTATAGAAAATTCATTTCTAGATCCTCAAAAGGTATTTGGGAGATTGCAACTCAGGAGAGAGATGGATATTTAGATAAGGGAATTATTAGCATAGAAGTGATAATTGAACCAATGGGTAATGATGCGATCAACAAGTTAGATATAATAAAAGGAAAAAAGAAGATGACCTAGGAGAGAGCCTTGGGGTCTCCATAAATAATAGGGATGGGAGAAGCAAAGTGGTTCTGTGAATAGAATATCTGGTTTGGAGTCAAGAAGATTCAGTTTTATTGAGTTTAAATGCAGCCTCAGACTCTAAACTGTGTGACCCTGATTAAGTCACTTAATTATTTGCTTCAGTTTCCTTTGTAAAATGAGCTGAAGAAGATGATGATAAACTACTCTGGTATATTTTTCAAGAAATTCCAAAAGAGTTCATGAAGAGTCAGATGTAACTAAAAATGACCAAACAACCAGCAACAACAGGAAAGAAGGTGGGATTTTAGGTGACGCTTGATGGAAGCCAGAGAAACCAAGACAAAGATGAGAGAAGGGAGAATTCCAAGCATGGGGAATAGGCAGTGTAAATCCATAGAATAAGGAGATTGATTGTTATTATTATTATTATTATTGCTGAGTCAATTGGGGTTAAGTGACTTGCCTAAGGTCACACAGCTAGGAAGAGTTAAGTGTCTGAGGCCAGATTTCAAATCAGGTCCTCCTGAACTGTACCATCTAGCTACCCTGGTTGTTATTTGTGACAAACAGCAAGAAAATGAATTATATTATAGAGTATGTGGTAGTGATTAAAAAGGGTAGGATTGAATTAGGCTGTGAATACTTAAAGTGCCAAACAGAAGATTATTTTTGAAGTTGTCAAATGCTGCTTAGAAGTCAAGAAAGACAGAAAAAAGTCCATTAAATTTGATCATTGAGAGACCACTAGTAACTTTGAAGAGAGTGATTTGAGTTGAATGATGGGATAAGAAATGAGACTGTAAATTATTTAGGAGCGAACAAGGAGAGAGTATACTGTAGACAGGTAAATGGCTTCCTCGGGGAATTAAATTGAAAAAGGAGAGTCATAGGATTTGGCTATCAGGGGTAGTAGGACTAAATGCTTTCTTTAAAATATGAATGAAACATGAGTATTTTTTGTAGAAGGCAGGGAAGCAGCCAGAAGATAGGATGAGATTGAAGACCAAAAATATTTGGAATCCTAATCTGGGCAGTTTACTGAAGGAGATGGAAGCTCAAGAGATCAAGGGTGCATATAATCAAGTTTCCTTTGGGGAAAAAAAAGTCTTCCTCCATCACAAAACTGAAAAAATAGATTGTGGAGGAAGTTGAGTGATTTAAAATGAGTTAAAGGGGAAAAAAAGATGAACTTTTGGAATTTTCCATTAATTCTAGTAATTTTTTTGACTTTTCCTTTATAATCTATGTGGTATAAAGTGAAGTTACTATTTGACAAGATGAGGAAAAGAGGTACTGTGAGGAGAGAACAGAGGTTTAGAAGAACTACTGTGGAGAGTGAGATAGTGAAACTATAACAGAGAAGTAGAAAATTTTCCATGCTTTAATGAACTCTCAGTT
Organism: Myrmecobius fasciatus; assembly: GCA_023553655.1. Classification (NCBI taxonomy): domain Eukaryota; kingdom Metazoa; phylum Chordata; class Mammalia; order Dasyuromorphia; family Myrmecobiidae; genus Myrmecobius; species Myrmecobius fasciatus. The sequence continues at coordinate 42,555 of JAJPUD010012039.1, forward strand.
TAGATTAGATAACATAAATTTGTGGTATACTGAAATAGAATTTCCTTCAGCTTTGTTTAGCAGTATGTAGATAAGTACAAAAAAGGAAGAAGGCCTGTGTAATTAGGTCCAGGGTTTTGCATATTGATCACTAATTAGGCAAAAGAATCAGGATTCAAGAGTAAGAGGTAGTGTTAGTAAATGGTTCACCAAAGTCTGGAGACAGAGAAGAGAAGAGAATGAAGTTGGTGCAGAGGTGATAACTTTGGAAAATACTTCTTCAGGGTTGAATAAATGGAGAATGAGGTGAGGATAAAGAATGGGGTTAGAAGTCATAAAGCACGAGGAGAAATGGAATGATAAAAATTATATGACAAAGGGATTTTAAAGTTCATGAACTCATAAGTGGAACATTTTGGGTGATGGAAAGATCAAAAGTGTGACTGTCTTGTATGTCTGTGCATTGGAGTTGAGGAGTAGAGTAGGTCATGAGAACTCTGTAGGTTGGAAAGCTGGGAAGTGAGGAAATTTGAGGGAGAATCAATACTGTTGAATGTCTTCTAGAATTAGAGAAAAAGACAGAGAAGAGACAGAGACAGAGACAGAGAAAGAGAGAGAGAGAGGCACACACAGAGAAAGAGAGAGACAGACAGAGGCAGACAGAGATAGAGAGAGACAGACAGACAAAGAGAGACAGAGACAGAGGCAAACAGAGATAGAGACAGACAGACAGACAAAGACAGAGGCAGGGAAGGGGAGAGGGAGGAAGCAAGAGGGAGAGACTTTAAGTAAGATATGGAACACATTGAGAAAGAGAGGAGAATGTTTCAGGGTCTAAAACAGCTACCAATATTTGATTGAATGATAAATCTGGATAGTACAAACTTTAAAGATAGAGAGATTTCTGAGTGAAGGTGGTAGAGGGAGATGGTGGAAGTTGTTTCAATAGGGAGAAAGGCATATTCTGATTCTTCATTGCAATCAATGAATTGATGGTTTTAGAGAAAATGTAAATGGCCCTGGACAAGATGGGTAGGGAGGCAGTGACATCAGGAGGGTGCAAAGTTTCAATGAGTGCCAGAAATGAGTGAGAAAATAGGAGATGAGATGAGAAGGAGTCTGAATTATGGAGGGATTCTAGTGGAAGGAGTGGACAAATCTGGATGGAGACATTGGAGGTGGGAGTCTGCAAACCATTGAGAATTGAGTTCAGAGAGAGTATCAGAGTCTGGAAAGATGTGTGTTAAGGGAGAAATGTAATTAGATTGATCCTTCTGAGAATGAGTGGAGAAGGAGAAGCAACACCTTATGAAGACATAGCTTGCCAATATCCTTTGTGAGGAATTGACTGAATGTAGTTTTGACAAGTTAATTCTGATTCTTACAAGGTCTCTAGACATAGAAGACCTAGGAGAGACTGCTTGAGATGTTCTAAATAAATGAGCCTAGGAACTTTATTACTTGGGTGACAGTGTCAGTGACAGGATTAAGGATGATGGGTATGTCACATAACAAAATGTCTTCAGCTTCTTGTATTCTATACCTTATGATATATAGAGTAGTTTACTTGTTTTAAATGCATTCTATAGCACAAGCTGTTTCCCTTTTAGTAGCAGCGCTTGTTACATTTTATTATTATTGCTTTAGTGTTATGCCTGATTCAAGCTTTAAAAAATATATATGTGTTATTCTTGCCTCTTCAACATTTTTTTATTTTTTAGCTTCTTAACAATATGTTTGCGGTTTAGCCTAAAGCAGCCTCAAGGCATGCAAGCTTGTATAATGTTATAGGGGAAATAAAGCTGAAAAGCATCTAATAACATTGATGTGAGAAATGGTCTTCTATTGGCATCAATAGCCATTTAAAGACTTAAGTAGCTTTTGATAATGTAGGTACTGTAAACCATATTGATTTCTCTGAGGGGAACCTTACCAGAAGACAATGCCTCAGCTGGTTCCAAGGTGGCCATGGAGTTTGTTATATCTCAGGCAATTTACCTTTATGATTGTAAAAAATGAACAAGACCATAAACTCTCTTTTCCTTTTTTGTTTAACATTTGGCATCTTGGTGTTGTGTATTTTCTCTAAAAACTCCATTAAATATTTAAAATGTTCCTTTATGTACTAAAAATTATTAACCAAGACATTGGAAATAAAAATGCTTTTTCTCATCCCTGAAGTAGCTTTTGTACATTCTGCCTTTTGTACAAGTCTGCCCTGAAACCAAAAAAATGTCTCTATAGTCATTAAAATTTGGTGTGTGTGTGTGTGTGTGTGTGTGTGTGTGTGTGTGTGTGTGCCGGTGCACATGTGCATATGTTTGGGGATATAAACTCTTTTTTGCCTTAGCTTTTATGTAGGCTAATGCTGCTTTTATAGCTCTGAATGACTTGTGACTGTTGCTCTAGAGAGAAGATTGTGTATTTTGGGTATGGACACAATGAAGATGGGGAGGGGAAGAAAGCTAATGTTTTTTTCCCACAGGTTCAGTGAGGAATACCTCTGAACGTGAAATATGGATAAAGATTTTTTTAATGCTGCTGAGATACTTTTTTAAAATGTATATTGGGAAAAAATTAAAAAAAATTATTGGGAGGGGGCAGGAGGAAAGAGAAAAAAAGAAGAAAGTAAAAAGTGCACAGAAAAGAAAACCTACAAGAAAACAAAGAAAAGATGGGCAACTCTGAACACAGTGTGTAGTGTTTATTATATAGATCTTTTTAAAATCCTCATTTATGTTCTGGTGTGCAAATGACTATGTTTTTTTTTCTTTTCCCATCTTGTATTTAAATTTAAAATAAATATATAAAGATAAAAACATATATTGACTCAAAATATGATGTTCAGGGGATCAGGAAAGCTTAACACTTTAGAAGAAGCTTTCCTTTCATTGTTTATTCAGTGCATTGATTAAATGACATAATTTTTTAGGTGGGGCACTTCTTCCAGTGTTTAGTGTAGTACAGAGGAATGAAGATTGTTGCTTGTATTTTTAAAGAGTCATGAATTCCCTTAAATTCACTGATCAGGATAAGGAGAAGTAACCACATAAGCACGAAAAGACAATTTCTCTCTGAATGAATGGATGGGGAAAAAAGCTTTTAAGCACTTTCTATGTACAATACAGGTATGTAAAGTGCCCTGGAACCCAGAGCTTAGAGTCAGGAAGACCTGAGTTCAAATATGACCTCAGATACTAGTTGTGTGACCCCAGACAGGTCACAACCTCTGTTTACCTTAATTTATTGGAGAATAACATGACAAATCACATGAGTATCTTTGCCAAGAACAACCCATGGACAGAAAGGTCCATGAAGTCACAAAGAGTCAGATATGATTGAATAATTGAGCAACCACAAAAACAACATAAAATGCATTGTACTAAGTAATGGGCACACATAAAGAACATCAGCACAGCCCCCCTGAACTCTTCAGGAGTTCATCTTCTAGTTTCCTCTTTAGGGATACACAACACATGTGGAATGAAGACCTTTCCAAGGCAGAGAATGCTGCATCTTTTTAAGTGTCAGTATCATTGTCAATACTATATCCATCAAACTAATTAGAATTAGATGCTGTTTTGGGGTTTTTCAGTAGCTATGGTTGTTGAGGAGGCTATTGAAGAGAAAAGTGTCAAGTGACAACTATACAAAGATTGTTCCACTGGACAATAACTTTGAAGAGGGCAGACTGGAAGCAAAGCCTGTAGTGGAGAGAGTTGTTCTCTCCAAGAGTCTTCTACTTCCCTGTATGAGCAGTTGACAGATTAAGAATATGACTGAATCATGAAGCCATCATACTTTTAAATCCAAGTTTTAGACATTGTCTAATATCTTTATTCCAAAAATTTTCATAGTGTTTTTCTTTTTTATCCTTACCAAGCAAAATTTAACCAGAAAGTTAAATAATATAATATTTCTTTTTTTGTTATAAAATGAATTTGCTTCATCTTTATTATTATTACTAAGAAAAATAATCTATTTATTATTTTATTTCAAACACTTTCCAAAATATTTTGAAGTGAAAAAGCCAGAGTAATTCACAGTAATATAAAAGTGGCTTATCTCCCTGACCTTATTTTGCAATAGTATTATTGTTCTAAAAGAAACGACCAGCAGGATGATTTCAGAGAGGCCTGGAGAGACTTGCATGAATTGATGCTGAGTGAAATCAGTAGAACCAGGAGATCATTATACACAGCAACAACAATACTATGTGATGATCAGTTCTGATGGACATGGTTCTCTTCAGCAATGAGATGTTTCAAACTGGTTCCAGTTGTTCAGTGATGAAGAAAGCCATATGTACCCAGGGAGAGGCCTGTGGGATCTGAGTCTGGATCACAACATAGCATTTTCACACTCTCTATTGATGTTTACTTGCATTATGATTTCCTTCTCAGGTTTTTTTTTTTTCCTGTACAGCAAGATAACTGGGCCTTTGTGTCAGCATTTATAAAATGAAGGAATAGGGTAAGGAGGTTCCTTCTAGTTTTCTTTTTTTTTTTTCTTTTCTTTTTTTTTATTTTTTTGCTGAGGCAATTGGGGTTAAGTGACTTGCCCAGGGTCACACAGCTAGGAAGTGTTTGTAAGTGTCTGATATCAGATTTGAACTCAGGTCCTTCTGACTTCAAGGCTGGTGCTCTATCTACTGCACCACCCAGCTGCCACCTTCTAGTTTTCAATCTATGTTTCTATGACTTTTCTAAACAAGGTCTTTAGTTTTCTCCTAGGAGATATTTCATATTTTCTTCTATTTTTTCATTTTTTTGTTTTTGACTAATTCTTGAAGTCTTATTGAGTCATTCATTTCAATTTGTTCAATTTTAATTTTTAAGGTATTATTTTCTTCAGTTATCTTTTTTAGCTCCTTTTGTAACTGGCCAATTGAATTTTTTGGTTCATTGCATTCTTTTTCCATTTTGCCAATTTTATTTTTCAGTGAATTGTTGTCTTTTTCCAATTCACTATTTTTATTTTCTAGTGAGTTGGTGATTTTTTCCAATTCACTAATTTTATTTTTCAGTGAATTTTTATCTTTTTCCAATTCACTATTTTTATTTTCTAGTGAGTTGGTGATTTTTTCCAATTCACCAATTTTGTTTTTCAGTGAATTGTTGTCTTTTACCAATTCACTATTTTTATTTTCCAGTGAGTTGGCTACTTTTTCCCATTCACCAGACTTATTTTCCAGTTTTTCACATCTCTGTTGCAGGGCGATGTTTCCTTCTTGCACTGCTCTCAGTTTATTTCCCCAATCTTCTTCTAGCTCTCTTTTGAGATTCTTCATGCAATCTTCCAGGTAAGCCTTCTAAAAGGGAGACCAGCTTAAGTCCACCTTTGTGGCTTTATCTGGGATTGTTTTCAGAATCTCAGAATGTGGGGAATTCTCTAGTTTCTCTCTGTAAAAGCTGTCTATGGTGAGAGCTCTCTTCTTCTTGCTCATGATGTTTAGCTGAGGTATCAGTCACCAGCAGGGAATTCTGCAGCCTCAGCAGCAGCAGTGGCAGCAGTGGCAGCAGCAGCAGACGGGATTTCAATTTGCCCTGGGGCAGTTTGCCGAGTTGACTTCTGGTCTGGGGCTGATCTGGCTAGATCCGCACTAGGACCACACTTTCAGCTACTCTCAATCCACCCTTTATCAAAGGTAGACCTGCCAAAGTACCTGCCCGCAAGCAGAGCAAAGTGGCCCAAGCGTCTACCAGGGACTTCCTGGCAGCCTAAAATCTTCTGGTCCTTCCCAGCCCCGGACTTGCACCCTGGCTGTGCACTGGCGTCTGAGCCCAGGGAACTGCTCGATCCCCCGCCCGTCTAAAACTGACCTCAGAAGTTCTTTCAAAGTAGATATTTGATAGAAGTGCGTTGTAGTCCAAGTGTTTGGTGAAGCCCTCACTCCAGAACCAGTTCAAGGCTCAGTTTGTCCGTGTTTGAGGGAAGGTCTCAAGAGCTTACAGAGAATGCTGTCTGCAGTTCGCCATCTTGGCTCCACCCCCAGGTCTTTAGTTTTCTAACCACTGTCTAATAGCTTAGGACATCTCTCTTGAGCCCTTATACTTTGGCTCTTCATAATTTTCTATCTCTACCTTCCTACCAGAAGCATTGACATTCTGAGGAAACTTCTACCCAGTGACTGTGTTTTGATTTGTGACTCTTTCATTGCAACTACAGTTTTAGGAAAATTCTTCACCTCATATTCTTTACTTCTCCCACTTCTGTTCTTCTCTATATTTCTCCTCACCACCAATTTGCAATTTGCAATTGGCAATTGGGCCAGCAAAATAATTTGTTAAAGCAGCTGCAGGCAATGGTTGGCTTAAAACTAGGTACAATAACCTCCTACTGCTTGAGTTCCATGTTGATAATTTTGTATGGCCCTTGAATGATGTTATAAATATCCAAATGGCCCTTGATAGAAAAAATAATACTAAGTTAACCATAATAATTTGGAAGTGGCCAAAAATAAAATTTATTAGTAATATATAATAATTTTATTCATTTTAGGGATCGAGGGAGGTAGTTGGGATTATTTTGGCAACTCACTAAAAGATCAAACTTTAATCATATAAAGCCAATCACAACCATGATATTTGGCAATAGACAATCCCTTTCATTATTTTACATGGCAAAGATTAATCTAGAATAGATATAACCAACCTCATTAGTAGCATGAGCTATAAACTCAAAATTAGAGAGATTTCGCCCTACTTCAATTAATAGGTCTTTTAAACTCAAAACCCTCTCAGTCTTCTGTCACTCAGAATTATTCCAATACAGAAATCAAGGAGAAATGCCAATGATTTAACACATCTAAATAATTTGGAGTAATTCAAGTATCTTTTTTCTGCATGGGATAAACCAGTTTCCATTATTAAACTTGAGAATTAGATACATTTAAACTGCCAACAAATCCTCCAGAATGAGGAGGAGATATAGAGAGGAAAACACATTGTTACTGGATGAGGCAGTTGAAAGGGAAAAGAACACTTCTACCATGACTAGAATAATTTGTCTCACACAATTAGCCCTGACAGAGAATTCAAGGGAATCAAGAGCAAACTATCCTTTCATGATTTGTTTTTCTTGGTTCTGAACTAAATCCCTACATTCAAGCCATGCCTCTAAACTAATAGACTCTAATCCTTGCTACTGTCATCAATAACTTTTTGTTTAGTGATGTGGATAAAGCTGACTGTAATCAGGATCATGGCTGCACATTTTTTTGAGAGATTTCTTAAAGGGGGACTTTAATCTCCCTTCCCATACTAGCTGGGACATAGTTTCCCTTCTAAACAGAAATTGCTAAAGCAGAGAATTCCTGCTTTTTAAGCTGCGACTGGCTAAGTGGATAGAGCATTAGATCTGGAGTAAGGATGACTTGAGTTCAAATCCACCCTTAGATACTTATTAGCAATATGGCTCTTTCTGCCTCAGTTTCTTCAAACTATAAAGTGGTGATAATAATAGCATATACCTCCCATGGTTGTTGTGAAGATTAAATAAGACAAGTGTTTGTAAAGTGCTCAACACAGTTCCTGGCAAGTTATATTTTCTATATAAATGCTTATTCCCTTCCTCATATATTCGTGGATTTGGAATTTACCTATTCCAAATTTCCATATATTATACGATGGTTAAAATCTAGGTTATATATATATCTAAAATGAAGGAACTAGACCAAATGACTTTTGAATATTTTTTTTCCATTTCTGATTTGAGATCCTATGACTTGCTGAATAATTAAATGCTTCTTAAACTGTGGGTCATGACCCTTAAGGGGGTTGTATAATTGAATGAGGACATCAGAAAATTATGATTTATTATCAATAGAGGTTTGTATGCTTATTTTATATACCTATATGTAGCTGGAGTCATGCAAAAATTTTTTGGCTGAAAAAGGATTACAAATGGGAAAAGTTTAAGATGTCTTGGTGAAGGGGCAGTTAGATGGCTCAATAAATAGAGCACCATCTCAGAATTCAGGAAGACCTGAGTTAAATCTGGTCTCAGACACTTAACTAGATGTATGACCTGGGAAATTCACTTATCCCCAATTATCTTGCCCCCCCCCCAAAAAAAAAGAAGAAGAAGAAAAAAGAAGTCTTGATATAGATGAAATAATTTGCACATGTTCCCAGAGGTAGTTGAAACCTTGGTTCCTGCCCTTCCAGAGTTTACCAATTAGTAGGAAAATGAGACAGACAGACCCAATTTTACTATAATGCATATTACAATGTGGAAAAATGTATATAGATAATACAGAATAGAGCGAGTGATTGATTAGGTAGGTAGGTAGTGTGTGTGTGTGTGTGTGTGTGTGTCTAGGAATCAGAGAAGACCTTGTGAAGGAGGTGGCATCTTGACTGTGGCCAAGAAGAAAAAGAATTTCAAGAATCACAAAAGTGAAGGAACTCTATTCCAAGTATGAGAATGTTGATGTATATACAAAGAGGTGATACATCAGTAATATCAGGGAATAACTATTATTGAATCAGAGGTAAGAATTTTTTAAGAGAGAAGTATTAGAACTCAAATCTTTCATTAGTTGAGTGTGATTGTATTTACTCTTCCCTAGCTTCAGCACTTAACCAAATACCATTTTAGTTTGTTTTAGGAAATGTTTGTTAAATTGAAAAATATGAAGGCTTCAAATCATATGTACATTCTTATAATATTTATACTAATCTAGAAAGTGTAATATATTAACATATATTTTCCCAAGAACATTTTTACATTAAAATTTTTTTTCATATGGTAAATTGGGGGGG
>JAJPUD010012040.1:0-47483 GCA_023553655.1 Myrmecobius fasciatus
ATCATGAACCCATTTAGATCTTATCTTGGTATGTAGTATTAGGCATGGGTCAAACCCTAATTTCTTCCATACTAGTTTCCAATTTTCCCAGCAGTTTTTGCCAAATAGAGAGTATTTATCCCAAAAGCTGGGGTCTTTGGGTTTATCGAACACTAGATTGTTAAGGTTAATGCCTAGGTTGTCCCGATAACCTATCCTGTGCCACTGATCGACTGCTCTATTTCTTAGCCAGTACCAAACGGTTTTGATGACCGCTGCTTTATAATATAGTTTTAGATCTGGTACAGCAAGGCCACCTTCATCTGCCTTTTTTTTCATTAATCCCCTTGAAATCCTTGACCTTTTGTTCTTCCAAATGACCTTTGCTACTATTTTTTTCTAGAATTGTAAAATAATTTCTTGGGAGTTTGATTGGCATGGCACTAAGTAAGTAAATTAGTTATTTGCTCGGCCTACCCACGAGCACTTAAATGTTTTTCCAACTGATAGGGTCTGACTTTATTTGTGTGGAAAGTGTTTTGTAGTTTAGTTCATATAGTTTCTGACTTTTCCTTGGCAGATAGATTCCCAAATATTGTATATTATCAACAGTTATTTTTTATTATTATTTTTTATTTTTTTTTATTTTTTATTTTTTTAATTTTATTTTATTTGCATAACATATGTGTGGGTAATTCTTCAACAATAACCCTTACATAGCTTTCCGTTACAAATTTTTTCCCCCCAACTTCCCCACCCCTTCCCTAGATGGCAGGATATCCACTACATGTTAATTATGTTAAAATATTGGCAAATCGAATATATGTATACATATTTCCAAACTTATCATTGGTGTGCAAGAAAAATCTTATCTACACAAACGATATATCAGATAAAGGAAACACAATGTAAGCAAACATCAATCAAGGAGTATGAGAATGTTATGTTGTGGTCCACATTTCGCATCCCTCTCTCTGGGTGTATATGGCTTTCTTCAGTGAACAATTGGAGGTGGTTTGAAACATTTCATTGTTGAAGAGAGCCATGTCCTATGATGATCAATTCTGATGGACATGGCTCTCTTCAACAATGAAACGTTTCAGCTCAGTTCCAGTTCAGTTCCAGTTGTTCAGTGAAGAAGGCCATATACTCCCAGAGAGAGGGATATGAATGTGGACCACAACATAACATTTTCATGCTCTCTATTATTTGCTTACATTATTTTCTTTCTCAGATTTTTTTTTCTTGTAGATATGATTTTTCTTGCATAGCAAGATAAGTGTGGAAATATGTATACATATATTTGATTTGTCAAGTATTTTAACATAATTAACATGTAGTGGATTTCCTGCCATCTAGGGGAGCAGTGGGGACTACGGGGGAAAAATTTGTATCAAAAAGCTTTGTAAGGGTCAATGTTGAAGAATTACCCATACATATGTTTTGCAAATAAAAAGCTTTAATTAAAAAAAATAAAAATAAAAACATGTGTTGGTATAGGTATTAGTGGACTTTTTCTTAAATTATTAAGAATCAATTATCTAAAATCATTAGCAAACATTATTTGTAATGGAGATAAGCTAGAAGTCTTACTGGTAAGATCAAACATAAAATATGCTCATTGTTGCCAATACCATTCAGTATTGTATTGGAAATCCTAGTAATGGTAATAGGAAGAAAAAGAAATAGAAGGAATCAGAATAGGGAATGAAATAATAGAACTTTCCTTCTTGCAGATGATATGATGGCATACTTAGAAAATCTTAAAGACTTAACTAAAAAGTTAATTGTAATAATTTCAGCAAAATAGCAGGATATAAAGTAAATCCACACAAATCACCAGCATTTCTATATGTTACAAACAGGATCCTGCAGGAAGAGAAAGCTAATGATACCCCATTTAAAACAACTCTGGACAGTATAAAGTATCTGGGAATATGCCCACCAAAACAAAGCCAGGATTCATATGAACAGAACCATAAAAAACTTTGTTCACATATAAAATCAGACTTAACCAAATAGAGAAATATTAATTGTTTATGAGTAGGTAGGGGTAATATAATAAAAATGATAATTTGACCAAAATTAATCTATATATTTAATATTATGTCAATTAAAACAACAAAAAAATTATTTTACAGTCCTAAAAAAAAATAAGAAAGTTCATTTGGAAGAGCAAATATTTAAGAAAATCAAAGGAACTAATAGGAAAAACTGTAAAGAAAAGAGGTTTAGCAGTACCAGATCTCAAACTATTTGTACAGACTAAGAAATACAAAGATAGATCCATGGAAAAGTAGCAATATGATCTACAATAGCAAATAAAATAAAAAGAAATAAATAAAAATCCAGTGTTTTGGGGGTAAGAATTCATTATTTGTTAAAAATTGTTGAGAAAGGGGAGGATTCTGGGAAGAGGGCAGAGTAGGTTGGTAAATTTTAAGCTCCCTATTTTCCCCACAGAGCCTCTCTGACTGTTTGTTGAGGGGTTTGAGGCCAGGAAATTGAAGTGAACCTCAGCTGATTGGGGATACCTGGCCCCTCTAGGCGGGAAGGAATCAGGCCGATGAGAGCAGAATGCTGCTGATTGCTGGGCACTTGTGGGAGGGTGGAACTCTTGGTTTGAGGTTCCTGATCAGAATAAAGAGCTGAAGGGAAACTGTAGTACAGCGCCCCACCCACCCATTAGACTTACACTAATACCTCTTATTAAAAAAAATGAACCCCACCATTGAAATATATTATGGAAACAGAGAAGACCAGGGTTCATCTTCAGAGGAAGACATTTTAGGGGGGGGAAGCTTCTATCCAAAAAAAGTAACATGAAATGGCTCCCCATCCAAAGACAATTTATAGAAAAACTCAAAAAATTTAAAAATCAAATGAGAGACATGGAAGAAAAACTATAAAGGAAAAAAATCATCCAAGAAAAACAAGAAGATTATGAAAAAGAGTTAACCAACTAGAAAAGGAGGTACAGAGTCTCAAAGATGAAAATAATGCTTTGAAAATTAGAGTTAGAGGCTGCTTATCCTGCAGGGTGCTATGGCTGAACAAGGTGCGGGGAGCCTGTATGTTCCCATGCCTCAGGTGGCGTGGGCCCCAGAGCAGGGATGGAGCCGGCTTGTGTCCCTTCTGGCTTCTCCAGGGATGGAGCCTGAAAGAGCCACAGATCTCCCAGATGTGTGCTACTTTCACCTTTCTCCTTACTAAGGGATTGCTGATCAGGGCTGCCTCAGGATGAGACCCCCATGGGTCCATCATGACTTCCCTCCCTTGTTTTAACTGGCAGCTTCTTAAGCAAAGGTGCTTTGAAGAGCTGTCTAAAGGAGACTGCTAGTACATTGTGTGAGGCCATTTAGTCCAATGTTCTGGCCACTGGACATGGAGCAGCAGACAGCCTTGTCTTTAGCAATAGGTGATGGCCCTTTGTGATGCTGACCATGGCTAAGAAACTCTAGCAGAAACTGCAATATGAGAAGATGAATGTCCTATGGGAGCACTGCAGACATGTGGCATTCATTTTATGGAAAAAACCCGCATCGATTACATTGTGCATATAAACTTTCGATTTGTCTTTGAGTTAGGCATGGGGAAACCAGTAAAGCTATGAGAGACCAAGAAATAATGAGACAGATTATAAAGAATGAGAAAATAGAACAGAATGTGAAACATCTTATAAGAAAAATAACAGATCTGGAGAACAGATAAAGAAGAGAAAACATAAGAATAATTGGACTGCCAGAAAGTTGTGACCAAAAAAAGAAACTTGGCATAATAATGCAGGAAGTAATCCAAGAAAATTGTCTTTGAGTGACAACATGAGAGGAAAGTAGAAACAGAAAAAAAAAAAAAAATCTACTTACCACCTTAAAGAGATCCTTTGTGGAAAACACATAGGAATATTATTGCCAAATTTTGAAACCCTAAGATCAGAGAGAAATTTTTTTTTTAAATTTATTTATTTGTAAAACATATGTATTGGTAATTCTTCAACATTAACCCTTACAAAGCTTTCTGTTACAAATTTCCCCCTCCTCCCCCCACTCACTACCCCTCCCCTAGGTGGCAGGATATCCACTACATGTTATTATGTTAAAACACTTGACAAATCTAATTTATGTATACATATTTCCACACTTATCATTGTTGTGCAAGAAAAATTGTATCTACAAGAAAGAAAAATCAGATAAAGGAAACACAATGCAAGCAAACCTCAATAGAGAACATGAAAATGCTATGTTGTGGTCCACATTTCACATCCTTCTCTCTGGGTGTATATGGCTTTCTTCACTGAACAATTGGAACTGGTTTCATTGTTGAAGAGAGTCATGTCCATCAGAATTGATCATCATATAGTGTTGTTGTTGCCATGAAAAATGATCTCCTGGTTCTGCTCACTTCACTCAGCATCAGTTCATGCAAGTCTCTCCAGGCCTTTCTGAAATCGTCCTGCTGGTCGTTTCTTACAGAACAATAATATTCCATAACATTCATATACCATAATTTATTCAGTCATTCCCCAATTGATGGGCATCCATTCAGTTTCCACTTTCTAGCCACTACAAAAAGGGCTGCCACAAACATTCTTGCACACGTGGGGCCCTTTCCTTCCTTTAAGATTTCTCTGGGATATAAGCCCAGTAGAAGCACTGCTGGGTCAAAGGGTATGCACAGTTTGATAGCTTTCTGAGCATAGTTCCAAATTGCTCTCCAGAATGGCTGGATCCGTTCACAGTTCCACCAACAATGCATCAGTTTCCCAGCCTTCCCACATCCCCTCCAACATTCATCATTATCTTTTCCTGTCATTTTAGCCAATCTGACAGGTCTGTAGTGGTACCTCAGGGTTGTCTTAATTTGCATTTCAGAAAGAAATTTTTGTAAGAAAACTGCTTGGGTATGGGACCCTGTTGAGAGGGAGTACAGAGGCCTTTGGTGCACAATAAGTTTTCTGCCACGTTGCAGAATTGCCCTTATTGAGCAAGGAGCACTGGTGCACAGCATGGGAATGGGTTGAACCTGAGAGTCACAGCTAGTTGCTCAGGAGCAGGGATGCCTTGACAGGGTCTCTTGCCTGTGAGCACGTTGCTGACGTGGTTGGGTTGTTTCTCCTCTTATTGGCAGATACCATGCACATGCAATGCCCACGAGCTGCTTTTCTGAATGGTGATTGGGGATTGCCTACTGTTCATTGCTGATCAGGCTTGCAAAAATGTTTATCAACAAGGCTGTGAAGCATAATAAACTGGAGCTCTTTTCACATCCTATGAGTCTCCTGCCTCATCTCGCCTCTTGAGATCAAAGGGCTCATATATTTATCAATTTAGGGAACTATTTCCTTCAAAATCCCAAATGTTACATTGAGAATTTCCACAAAAATTTTCTATATCAGCTCTTAACTTTTCCCCATCTTCGCCTTATTTTACATTTACTTAGTAGTTAAAAGTGCATGTTCCCATTAAAAAATAAGTTTCTCCAGGGCTGGGATTGTTTGTTTCATTTTTGTCTTTCTTATAATGTTTACAGTGTTGAGGAAAATAGAGTCTAAAAGTCAATTGTACATAGTAGATGTCATTACTGGATTTTAACAAAAGGATCACTTGATCTCTGCACAAGATAACATTTATTAGCGAGGACTTGCTATCTGTCAATAACTGGATAGGGGCTTACCTCCATCAATGCAAAAGGAGATTCCTTTATATAAGTTTCATGTAGTATGGAACAAAGAACAGAACAAGATAGATGACATGTGATTAAAGGCAGAATGGTTACAAAGCTGAGGTGCAGGGAACAACATGATTGGGTGTAAATTTGGTAACAGGGACTAGCAACTTCTCTAGGGAGACTTAAATGTTTTCTTTGATTCCATGTGCAAAGCTAATTGACCATCAGTGAAGGATACCTTGGGCGGAGTAAAGATATCAGGGCCAACAACATAACATTCTCATACTCCTTGATTGATGTTTGCTTACATTGTGTTTCCTTTATCTGATATATCATTTGTGTAGATAAGATTTTTCTTGCACAACAATGATAAGTTTGGAAATATGTATACATATATTCGATTTGCCAATATTTTAACATAATTAACATGTAGTGGATATCCTGCCATCTAGGGGAGGGGTGGGGAAGTTGGGGGGAAAAATTTGTAACGGAAAGCTATGTAAGGGTTATTGTTGAAGAATTATCCACACATATGTTATGCAAATAAAATAAAATTTAAAAAATAAAATAAAATATAAAAAACAAATAAATAAATAAATAAATGGAATAGGTAAAAAAAAAAAAGATATCAGGGCCAAATTTTCTTTCTCTTCACACATACTGCTAGCAGTTATAATCCTTGAGGCAAGAAAAAAGTGGATTTTAAAATCTAACCTATTACAAGATAATTTCAAAAACAGAAAAAGTCACTTATGTCCCTGAACTAAATGCATAGACAAAGAACTGTGACGTAAGCAGTTTTCGACAAAATAAATTAATTATAAATCTTAATCTCGGTGTTTAATAATGTTTGTTGAATTGATCTTAAATGATTCTATGGACTTATCTATATCAACATTTTAAATAGAAAAAGTTCATAATGTGCTCTTGTAGTAGAAAAGAAGTTGGTGGTGGATATTTCATAATTTCATTTGATTTCAGTTTTTACTTTTTTGTTAGCATAATGATCTCTATTTGGAGTTGTAACCAATCTCCTTTCTTGTTAGTGACATATATCTTTATTCCTTTGCCTAAAATGATGCAATTTACCTTAATGGTAGAATGGGTTGGGCATTTGAAATCTTTATACCCTTTATAAACCTTTTATAAACCTTTATTTATACTGTATCATAATCCAATATGAAATAATCTGCTTAAGGTAGGAAACTTTTGGTCAGAAGCATATAACTAACGTCTTTACAGAGATACAGGAAATGTTTGTTGAAAATTTTTGATGCTTCAGCTACTTTAGACTCCTAGTATATTTGTCCTTTGATAAAGGTCCCATGCCATACAATATGTGTGTATCATTTGAAAATTCTATGAATTTCAGAGAATAAAATAAAATTAGTTATTAGCTAGTTGAAATAATATTTAATTTTATGCAGTCAGTTAATTAAAAGTTTAGAATTTTGGGCTACAGAGAGAGGGATATGAAATGTGGACCACAACATAACATTTCCATGATCTCTATCGATGTTTGTTTTCATTGGGTTTCCTTTTTCAGATATTTTTGTTCATGTAGATACGATTGTTCTTGCACAGCAAGATAAGTATGGGAATATGTCAAGTATTTTAATTAATTAAATTTTTAAATTTTCATTAATTTAATTAATTTTAATTTTAATATAATTAACATATAGTGGACTTCCTGCCACCTAGGGGAGGGGAAGGGACTAAGGGGAAAAATTTGTAATGGAAAGCTTTGTAAAGATCAGTGCTGGGGAACTACCTATACATATGTTATACAAATAAAAAGCTTTAAAAAAAAAATAAATTAATGTTTTACAGATCCAGCCATTCTGGAGAGCAGTTTGGAGCTATGCTCAAAAAGTTATCAAACTGTGCATACCCTTTGACCCAGCAGCATTTCTATTGGGCTTATATCCCAAAGAAATCATAAAGGAAGGAAAGGGCCCCACATGTATAAGAATGTGGCAGCCCTTTTTGTAGTGGCTAGAAAGTGGAAACTGAATGGATGCCCATCAATTGGAAAATGGCTGAATAAATTATGGTATATGAATGTTATGGAATATTACTGTTCTGTAAGAAACGACCAGCAGGACGATTTCAGAGAGGCCTGGAGAGACTTGCATGAACTGATGCCGAGTGAAATGAGCAGAACCAGGAGATCATTATACACGGCAACAACAAATACTGTATGAAGATCACTTCTGATGGACATGACTCTCTTCAACAATGAAATGTTTCAAACCACTTCCAATTGTTCACTGAAGAAAGCCATATACACCCAGAGAGAGGGATGTGAAATGTGGACCACAACATAACATTTTCATACTCTTGATTGATGTTTGCTTACATTGTGTTTTCTTTATCTCATTTTTCTTTCTTGTAGATACAATTTTTCTTGCACAACAATGATAAGTGTGGAAATATGTATACATATTCGATCTGTCAAGTATTTTAACATAATTAACATGTAGTGGATATCCTGCCATCTAGGGGAGCGGTGGGGAGTAGGGGGAAAAAATTTGTAACAGAAAGCTTTGTAAGGGTTAATCTTTTTTTTTTTTTTTAATTTTATTTTATTTGCATAACATATGTGTGGGTAATTCTTCAACAATAACCTGTAAGGGTTAATCTTGAAGAATTACCCATACATATGTTTTGCAAAAAAAAAATAAAATAAAATAAAATGCAAACTCAAAAAAATAAATGTTTTAAAATAATATTATTTTCTAAATATTAGAATCATGTTCAGTATTAATCATCTGTCTCAGTCAGATTATCTATAGAGATATGATACTGTTCTGCAACTTTATAGTTTTAGAGATAAATTGGGGATGCTGAGAAATTAAGTGGTTTTTCCAAGGTTATTCAGCCAGTAGGTATCATTGTCAAAGCTTCTACTCTCTTCCTCCTGATTTTGAGGTTGACTGTCATCTATCCTATGGTGACTCTTAAATGAATTTTGTGTTTATCTAAATCTGAAGCATTGTTGCTGGCAGACAGGTGTTGAAATGGATAGAGTGCTAACCCTGGAGTCAGAAAGACCCGAGTTCAAATGTGACCTGAGACCCTTAACTGAGTGACCCTGAGAAAGCAACTTAATCTTTGTCTTTTTTCTCAATTATAAAATGAAGACCATAATAACATGTACTTCACAGGATTGCGGTGAATATCTAATAATTAGCCACTTAATAAATGCCCATTTCCTTCCTTCTTTCCTCCCTCCAATTTTGCTATTATGCTTTGATTTGGGGGACTGACTTTAATGTTTTAAAATATAGCGTCTCTGAAATGAGTTTTATATTTTGTTAGAAACCCCAGAAAATATCAACACAACTAAGGTTACATAATTAATTTCTAAATATAACATATCATGTCTTATGTCCCTCCATCAAAATATGCCATATGCTTTTATATATTATTATATATTTTATATATTCTCTTCTTGATATCATTGCATTTAGTGTATACTCTATTTTTCTGAATTATCTTTTTTACTTTGCATTATTTATTAGTAGTCTTTTAAAAAATATTATATTTAGAAATTAATTACTTTAAATATAAAAAAATTAAAGGCACCCACCAAGTGTGAGAGATCCAGACTGCATGTGGTTGGGTCTTATTGTACCCATATGCCAGAGAACTGGTGCGAGAAAATTGTGTTAAGACAATACTGGTCCTCTCATATAAGATTAAATATTTCCAAGTATTGTTTTTATTTAATTTTATAAAGTTTTATTTCTGCCTTTAGTTTTTGTCACATTTATTTTTGAATATATAATTACTAGCCTACTTTATAGTATATAAATATGAATATAACCCTAGTAGACAGCTTTCCTTTTATTAAAGATTAAAAACACCTCCCCAAAACAAACCTTGACACATTATAGTAAAACCCCACTTTGGTGTATGCAACACAAAGTTCTCTTCCTCCGTATCACAAATCTCATTTTGAAAATCTTCTCTCTCTCCATTTGCCTTTTGAAAACTGTTATTATCTTTTCACTGCTTATTCATTGTGGTTTATGACTCTTTAACAGTCATTTAGATATTTCTTATGGGATTATCTGCATTTACTGTTCAGATTTTTCCTAATCCTTTAATTTTTACATTTGTTGCATACATGAATTTTTAAATTGTCAAAACCCTTCTAACTTGTCTCCAATGTTTTTTATTTGCTGAATTAAAAATTCATATTCATATAACTTTTTATTTGGAAGAAGTCTCTTGTGATTAATTTTAGTAATCAGTTTTTGTATTATTGTTAAATATTATTGTAATAAATTTCATATTATTAGTGTCATGAGGATTGGGACTGGACTTACATATATTCATTTTATAAATAACTCTTGGATAAAGAAACTTCTTTTTCCTATGTGACAACTTTCTGTAACTTATCTTAGTTATCTTAAAGACTTACTTGAGAGGTTGAGTTACTCAAAGTTACATAGCCACTATAACTGGGTTTGAACCCATGTCTTTTGGCTTTGCTTTCTATCTACTATTCCATTTTATCTTTCAGAATATAATAATTGCTCTGTAATTGTACTTTTTGATTGTATCTTATTGAATAGTTCTTATAAATGTTTTTAAAATTGTTCCATTTTCTGATATTTTGATTTTTCTTCCATTTTTAGACTTTTGACAAACTTCTTATTGCTAATAGAGGAGAGATTGCTTGTAGGGTAAGTAGATTTTAAAACTTCTATTATTTTCTTTCTCCTCATGAGACTTAATTCTCATGAATTTTACCATTAAATAAATCTCCATTTGTGAAGATATTATTAATAGTTATTGTTTTAAAATAGGTTATTAAAACCTGCAAGAAAATGGGCATCAAGACAGTTGCTATACATAGTGATGTTGATTCCAATTCTGTAAGTATATTTTTGCTTTCCTTAAAAGAATTTTTGAGCTAACATAACAGATTTGCTTTATTCTTTTTTTTTTATGTTGGAGTCAGGAATATCTGAGTTCAAGTTTCACTTCAGACTTAATTAGCTGTGTGATCCTGGCCAAGCTATTTAGCCTTTATTTTTTTTAGTTTGTTGATCAGTAAAATGGAAACAATAATAGCTATTACCTCTCTCGGTGGTTTGGAGAATCAAATTAAATAGTAATGGTGAAGTACTTAAAGCAATAACTGCTATATAGTAAATACTATGTAAATGTTAATTGTTTTTGTTATTATTTTTATTACTGTGCTATCTTTGGGGGCTTAGGAAAAATAACATTAAAAGATTCCTTTTGGGGTGGAGGTTGAATTCAATAGTCACCTCTTCAGCTGTTCAATCAGTTGTCTAATCAGAACTGCTTTCCTTCTGTCTTACTCACACTTTCTGTGTGTTAGAATAAAGGTTAAAATAATGAATAGGAAGCTGAGGAGAGAAGATAAGAACAAAGATAGGGTAAAAAAAGAGGCTGAGAAGAACAATGGTGTATAAAAGTGAGGTGTGAGGTAAAGGGAAATTTACAAAAAATAATTACAACTTTCAGTGTAAATGGGATAAATTCATCCACAAAACAGAAATGGATAGCCAAAAGGATTAGAAATCAGAAACCACTAATATGTTTATAAGAAACAAATTTAAGAATGAAAGATGGTCAGAATTAAAATGAATTGTTGGAGTAGAATTTATTTTTGTTTTAGCTGATGCAAAAAAAGTGAAGGCAGCTATAATCTCAAACTAAGATATGGCTGAAGAAGATCTAATTAAAAAGAGACAAATAATGTTATACATTTTGATAAAAAGTACTGTAGACAAGGAAGTAATATCAACACTGGACCTATATGCCATATACCATAGCATCTAAATCTTTATTTCTCAACTCTTTTTTAAGTTTTATTTATTTTTTAGGTTACTCATGTAGATTTTGTTTTATTTATTTATTTATTCATTCATTTATTTATTTTTATTAAAACTTTATTTGCAAAACACACATGAGTAATTCTTCAACATTAATCCTTACAAAGCTTTCTGTTACAAAATTTTTCCCCCCTACTCCCCACCCCTCCCCTAGATGGCAAGATCCACTCTCATGTAGATTTTAAAAGTATTTATATTACAAAGATAATAGAGTGTGACCAAGTCAGACTTATATCAACTCTTTATTGCTATTAAAGCATTTGAAAGCATAAATATAAAGGGATTTCTTCTTAAAATAATATAAAATATCAGTAACCATTATTTTTAATGAGGATAAGCCAGAAACTTTTCCAGTAAAATCAGGAGTCAAACAAGGATGGTCCACTATTATCAATATTATTCAGTGCTGTATTGGAAATGGTAGCAATAGCATTAAGAGAAGAAAAATAATAGATGGAATCACAATGGTGAATGAAATATTAAAACTATCTCTTTTTGAAGACAATATGATGTCTGAAATCATAGAGACTCTAAAAAATTAGTTGAAACATTGAGTAAAGGATGGAAAATAAACTCACATAAATCATCAGCATTTCTGTATATCACCAATAAAATTGTGCATGAAGAGATAATAAGAGATACTCACTTAAAATACCTGTAGACACATCAGATACTTGGGAATACACCTGCTAAAATGAACTGAGGAAGTATATAAACAAAATGAATTTTTAAAAACCCTTCAAATTAAGTCATATTTAACTAATTGGAGAAATATTAACTGTTAATGGGTGGGCAGGGTTAATATAATAAAAATGACAATTTTACCTAAACTCAATTTATATTTAATGCCATTCCAATAAATTGCTAAAAATTATTTTGCTGAATTAGAAAAAAATAATAGAATTCATTTGAAAAAATAAAAACTCAACAATATCAAAGAAAATAACGAAAAAATATGAAGAAAGGATGTTTAGCAGTTCCAATTTTTTTTTTTTCTTTTTGCTGAGGCAATTGGGGTTAAGTGACTTGCCCAGGGTCACACAGCTAGGAAGTGTCTGAGACCAGATTTGAACTCAGGTCTTCCTGACTTCAGGGCTGGTGCTCTAACCACTGCGCCACCTAGCTGCCCCTAGCAGTTCCAATTTTTAAACTGTATTATAAAGCAGTAAAGTATCAAAATTATCTGGTTGGTTCTGGCTAAGAAATAGGAAGATAGATCAATGGAGTAAACTAGATATAATTAACAGCAACAAATAAATAGAATTACCTTGTTTTTGACAATGTAAAGACTTAGGATTTGGGGATAAGAATTCATTATTTGGTAAAAATTGTTGGGAAAACCAGAAAGCATTATGGCAGATAGTGGCCAAAGACTAGTATTTTACTGTTTACCAAGTTAAGGTCAATATGGTTATATGACATATATAGAATATATTATTTCTCAGATGTGTATAGAAAAACAATTTATGATTAACAAGAGGTAGAATAATAAAGTAGGGAATAGGTAATTTTGATTAAATTAAAAAGCTTTTGAAAAAATAAAACAGCCAGGAACAAAAGGAAAGCAGAAAATTGGGTCAATAATTTTATAGACAGATTCTCAGATAAACGTTTCACATTTCAAACATTTAAAGAACTTTTTAAATGTATAAGAACATGAGTCATTTACCAATTGATAAATGGTCAAGAAATATAAACAGGAAGTTTTCTGTTGAAATCAAAATCATGTGAAAAAATGCATGCTTAAAGAAATTGGTTATCAGTTCAAGAAATGCAAATTACAACAACTTCAAGTATATCATGTTATTCCTATTAGGTTGACTAAAATGATTGAAGGGGAACATGACAAATATTGGAGATGTAGAAAAATTGAGATTTTAATTCATTGTTGGTGAATCTATGAACCAATCCAACCAATCTGGAATTATGTCCAAAGAGTTATTAAGCTCCCCAATAATGCCCAGTTTACCTTGCAGTACCACTACTAGGCCTATTTTCAAGGATGGTGAAGAAAAAAAAAAGAGCATACATGTTCTAAAATAATTTATAGCAGCTTTTGTTGTGGTGGCAAAGAACTGAACATTGAAGGGATTCCCATCAATTAATGACTGAACCAGTTATTGTCTATGATTGTCATGGAATTCTATTGTCCCATAAGTAATCATGTGCTTAGTGATCTTAGAAAAACATGAATATACTGGCTAGAAATAATGTAGAGTGAAATGAACAGAACAAAGAGAACATTGCATACAGTAATGGCAATATTGTTTTAAGAATAATGAGTAAATAAATAATTTTTACTAATATGAACACCCAAATTAACTGTAAAGAACATATGAAGGAAGATACTATCTGCTAAATGTTTTGACCCAGACCAGATAGATAATGGCATACATAAAATTAGAGCTAATGTCAAACAACTACTAAGTAGAATACTTCTTGTTATACCATAATTAACTTGATTCTGAGGAAAGTTTTGTTAGATATTGGTCACTTTGTGATTTGTACCATCTGTCTCGAACTCATTGAGGTAATTTTATGCTTAATTTTATGCTTTTGAAGGCATTACCACATTTTGCAGTAAGTGTTTAAATACAGCTTACTATCGTTACAAGTATAGTTACCCATTTAGTGAATATTTACTGGATACATGGCAATAACACAGTAAAAGACTAGGCTTTTTTATGAATATTTAAACCAAGCAGTGCTTGTACAATAAGAAGAGAAGACTTTTCCCCATAAATTCTAGTTTAGTTACCACTGTTCAGTTCTGCCCTTTTTAATTTATATCTGTAATGACAGGGTAATGTTTGGGTCAGTACAATTTGCTAATAACTTTAGATTTTAATTCTCTAACAATCGCCTTATTCTTTGCTATGAATTTCTCATTTAACAAGACCTTCACATATAAATTTTGATTACTTCCTTGACAAAGTTGTTATAAGGAAAGTGTTTTGTAAATTAAGTTCTAAAAAGTTTTATACATTATACTTTATATATTATCATCATTATCACAGAAGCTAATATGACCTTATTTTTTTCCATTGGTTTTTTTTTTCCTTAATCATTGCACAGTTTATAGTTTTTCTTATTTGCATGTCCAGTGTTGTTAGGTACTCATTCTTTCTGTATCCTTTAGTCAGAAATTTTCTGTCATATGTATATCTCATATTTGAACATTATAGGGAAAAATACCTGATACTTAACCATTATCTGTGATCAAAAAAGTTGTATTCTTGTGTTGAGAATTTTTTGTTAATACTTTACTTTCTTTTAGCTTAATTTAAGCAAAAATTGTGCTTTTAAAAATGGACAGTGGGAACCTAAGCACAACTATAATTGCTCACTATAGTTTTTTAATTATTTTAAACAATTATCATTTTAGCATCCCCCAATGAGGACTGTCATATAAGCTACCAGATTAACTATTAGAAATATATTTAGGTACAATCTAAAAATTGTCTATTGGTACCATTAATTTAATAATAATGATCACTAGCATTTATTTACTAATTATTGTGTGTTGGCTGTGTTCCAAATAATACCTTATTTGATCTTCATCAGGGAAGTAGATGCTATTATTATCCCTCTTTTGTAGTTGAGGAAATCATGGTAGTATGAGGTTATCATGGTAGTATGAGGTTAAGTGCCTTGCCCAGGAGCCTAAAGCTAATGAGTATTAGAGATTCAATTTGAATTCAGATTTCAGGCCTAATGTCCTATCCGCTACTTTCTAAACCTGCACATCAGAAGTGCTTAAATATTAGTTGGGTGAATTGAATAAATGGATGCATATATGGAAGATATTTCCTTTTTATCACAGTATATATCTGGAGATCCTAGCTTAAAACAAGTTGTTAGGCAAAATTATGACTCTAGTTTTTGCAGAGGATAGGCAATATTGAAGGAATCAAACCATGAAAACTGGGAGCTTGAAGAGTTTTCTTTGTTTTTGGAAAAACATTTCAAGAGTAAACCATTTTCCTCTCATTTCTACTTGAAATCCCGTTTGTACTATTATCTTTTGCCATTTCGTAGATGGAAGCATACCACATTTATAGTTATCATTCTTTTACTTTAACCAGCGAGGGTTAATTCCCTACCCATTCTTGTGCATCCAGGATTGTCCATATATAATGAGTAACTTTCTCTCACAAGGAAGTTGTGGCATATATTCCCTAACCTAGAATCGGTTTTATTTCTATATTTTGATTCCTGATGTAATAGTGTGATCTTGACTTCCTTTCTTAATGGCAAATCCTAGCATTTTTCTCAACCCTTTGCTGATGTGCAAGCCTTTATAGCTTGCTCTGCAAATGCAAATCTTCCATTGATTGATGGATCTTTTACCTCAGGGTTGGTCATCTGGGTCCCTGATCCTCTCTCTGGCCCATTTCTGGTCTTCTCCCTGACCTGATATATCTTAATTCTACCCATTAAGTATGATATATTTTGCAATAGTTCACCTAGATCAAAGATGCTTAGTCTAGAGTTCATTGAGTGTATCACAAATATGTTTTTTAAAAAAATTTAAAACTATTGGTTATGGAATATTATTGTTCTATAAGAAATGACCAGCAGGATGATTTCAGAGAGGCCTGGAGAGACTTACATGAACTGATGCCGAGTGAAATGAGCAGAGCCAGGAGATCAATATACATGGCAACAACAAGACTATATGATGATCAGTTCTGAAGGATGTGGTTCATTCAACAATGAAATGTTTCAAGCCAGTTCCAGTTGTTCAGTGATGAAAAAAAGCCAAATACACCCCGGGAGAGGCCTGTGGGATCTGAGGGTGGACCACAACATAGCATTTTAACGCTTTCTGTTGATGTTTGCTTGCATTTTTTTTCTTTCCTTCTTAGGTTTTCTTTCTTTTTCTTTCTCTTTCTAGATCTAATTTTTCTTATGCTGCAAGATAACTATATAGATATTTATGTATATATTGGATTTATCATATATTTTAACATATTTAACATGTATTAGACTACCTGCCATCTAGGGTAAGGAGGTAAAATTTTGGAACAAAGTTTTGCAAAGATCATTGTAGAAAAATTACTTATGTTTTATAAATAAAAAGCTTTAATAAACAAACAAAACATTTTTATTTAGCTATTTGAAACATAATCTCAGATATTTAGTTGCATGTCAATAATACGTAGCTTTATGAAACTAAAATTCTTACTATTTTTAGAAATTGACTTTACCCACTTGGTCTAAGATATTTTATAATTATATTGTAATGATAGTTGTATATGGATCATGTTCCCTCCAGTTTTACTAGAAGTATAAGCAGATCCCCATGCTTTGTGACTTGTAACATGTGAATACCTATCTATGAATGTAAGCACCATTAACAGAACTTAATGGTTAAGGTAGTGTTCATTTATACTAAGAGCCTTGCTTCTTTGATCTTGCTTAAATTTCTCAGAGGCAAACCCTAGGAACCTAGGCAAACCTGGGTAGGAAAGACCTGAAAGGTACAGGAAGGATTCTGAAGTTGAAAAAGGAACAGTATAGTTGGGATGGTATAATGCTCATTTTTGTGTAGTTCTGTGAACTTTGTGGGGACAAATTGATTGTTGGTTTGAACAGTTATTAATTTTTGTGTGTGTGTGGGTGTTTGAGATGATGATGATGATGATGAAGACTTGTGTGATAATTTTGTGTTTTAATTATTTTCATCCTCCCCTTGAGCAATGGAAAGAGAGTGTCTAGCTAAGTGATTATTGGGAGGAAGTTGGATCAAGAAAATTCTTGTTTGAGAGTAAATTTGGGATTTTAATAGTTCTTTGGGACATAAATAATAGTTTTCCTTAGGTTAAACCATCTCTGTATACCTGGTTATAAATTCTACTTGTTTACAATGTATTATCTTTGTAATATATTATTATAATTTCTTGGCTGGTATTTTATTTAGAATTTTTCCATCCATGTTCATTAATGAAATTGCTCTATAACTTTCTCTGATTTTGTCCATCTTGTTTGTAACAGAACCACATTTGTTTCTTTGCCTGTTATTCCACATAATTTATTTAATTTTGGAATTGGTTGATTTTTAAGTGTTTGTTATAATTCACTTATGAATCCATCTGTTCCTGATGCTCTTTTTAGAAAGCTCATTTTTGAGGGGCAGCTAGATGCAGTGGATAGAGCACTGGCCCTGAAGTCAGGAGGACTTCAAATATGGTCTCAGTCACTTAACACTAGCTGTGTGACCCTGGGCAAGTCACTTAATCACAATTGCCAGCCTCCTCCCCAAAATAAATTTTAAAAAAGATCAGTTAGGGCTTTTTTAGTTTCTTTTGGGAATAGATTTATGTGGATATTCTGGTTCTTTTGTTAATGTAGGAATTTATATTTTTGTAAATATTCTTCCATTTCACTTAAATTGTTACATTTATTGGCTTATAATTAATTAGGCAGAAAAATAATCTTTATAATTCCTTTGATTTCATCTTCATTAGTGGTATATTCATTTCTTTTCATTTTTAATATTAGTGATTTTTGATCTCTTTAAAAATGATATTAACCAATGGTTCATTTTATTTTTTTTCTTGTAAAACCAATTCCTATTTTTATTTATTAATTCAGTGATTTTTCTTGCACTCTTGTTAATCTTTAATTTTTAAGGTTTCCTTTTTGGTACTTAATTGGAGATTAAAAAATTTGTTCTTTTTCTAATTTTTCTTATTGGACACCCACTTTATTTGTCTATTCTGTATTTTATTAAGCATCTAAAGATATACATTTTCCTCTGATTATTGCTTTTGTCACATCCATGGGTCTTGTCCTGTTGTCTCATTGTCATTCTTTAATGAAATTGTTGTCTCTAGGATTTGTTTTCTTGTCTGCTCATTCTTTAAGATGAGGTTTAGTCTCTAGTTTATTTTTAACCTGTGTTTACATGGTCCCTTACTAAATGTAATTTTTACTGAATTTTGATTTGAAAAACATTTAATATTTCTTTTCCTAATTTAACTATAAAGTTTTTATGCCTTAATGGTCAGTTTTTGTAAAGGTGTGATGTACCAGTGAGAAAAAACAGTATTCCTTTCTTTTCCCTTTTAATCTCTAAAGATATCTCATATTTGGCTTATCTAAAATTTTGTCTCAACTTTTTTTTTCCAATTTATTTTTTAGTTAGATTTATTTAATTTTGAAAAGTGTAGATTAAAGTCTCCTACTATTCTAGTATTGCTGTCTATTTTTACCTGTGAGTCATTTAACCTTTTCCTTAAAAATTTAGTTGCTATAGTATTTGGCATATATCAATTTAGATAATACTTCATTTTCTATGTTACTTTTTATCATAATGTATTTTACCTGTATAATTCTTTCAATTATATCTATTTTAACTTTAATTTTGTCTAAGAATTAGAAAATCTAAACAACTTTTTTTTTTTTTTTTTTTTTTTTTTGCTGAGGCAATTGGGATTAAGTAACTTGCCCAGGATCACACAGCTAGGAAGTATTAAGTGTCTGAGGCTAGATTTGAACTCAGGTCCTCCTGACTCCAGGGCTGGTGCTCTATCCACTATGCCAGCTAGCTGCCCCCTAGCTGCCCCCTAAACAACATATTCTTTTTTTTTTTTATTAAAGCTTATTATTTGTATAACATACATATGAGTAGTTTCCCAACATTGATCTTTACAAAGCTTTCCATTACAAATTTTACCCCCAGCCCCCTCCCCTCCCCTAGATGGCAGGAAGTCCACTACATGTTGTTAATGTTGAAATGTTTGAGAAGTTATGCAAGAAAAATCCTATCTACAAGAAAAAAAAAAGAATCAGAGAAAGGCAACACAATGCAAGCAAATGTCAATAGAGATCATGAAAATGTTACGTTGTGGTCCATATTTCATTTCCCTCTCTCTGGGTGTATATGGTTTTCTTCAGTGAACAATTGGAACTGGCTAAACAACATATTCTTTTTTTTTTTTTTTGCTGAGGCAATTGGGGTTAAGTGACTTGCCCAGGGTCACACAGCTGTTACGTGTCTGAGACCAGATTTGAACTCAGGTCCTCCTGACTTCAGGGCTGGTGCTCTATCCACTGCGCCACCTAGCTGCCCCTAAACAACATATTCTTAAGAGAGTTTTTGAGAATCGAAAATAAACTCTTGGAGCATATAGATTTGTAAGCATGATCTATCATTATTTAAAGAAAAAATAGTCCTCATGCTGTATAAACTATTCTCAAAAATAGGCTCTTTAGCAATAGAAACAATGTAATTTCATCCATTGATGCAGAAAGACCTTTTGACAAAATACAACAGTTATTCAAAAGAGTTTGATTGGTTAAATGGAAAAAGTACTGGCTTTGGAAGAAGAAAATCTGAGTTCAAATTATGCTTTTGATATTTATTTCCTTTGTGATTTTTAGGTAAATTATAACTTACTTGGGCCTCAGTTTTCCTCTTTACAAACTGGGTCAGTATATTGGATAGTTTCTGTGACCCTTCTACCTCTGTCTTTGTGATCTTGTATTAAAAAAATCCAAAAGAATAGAGATAAAAAGATCTTTTCTTATCATATTAAGAAAAGATCTTTTTATCTCTATTCTTTTGGATTTTGTTTATCATATTAAACAGCATTGTTAATGGAAACTCGCTAAAAAGCTTTTTCATTAATATCGGGGTGAAGCAAAGATCTCTCTCTTGTGACTATTGTTATGGTATGATTCGAGTATAACAGTAAGACTGCTAAAATTTTTAGGAGTAACCATATGGAGGATGAGAATGAGGAATTTATCTTTCTTTGCGGATGCTTAATGGTTTGGTTTACATATAGAATCAATCAAAAGTTTACTTTATAGAATTTGGTAAAATTCATCTGGAGGAGTAAAAGTTTAAGAATCTCAAGGAAAATGATGAAAATAAAGTAGTGTGAGGATCCTAGGATTACCAAATTTTAGACTGTATTTTGAAGTAATAATTGGGGTTGTCTGATATTACTTAAAATATAGAAAAATTCTCAGTGAAACAGATTAGCTAAGCAGTACCTAGTAATTGAATATAATTTCATATTCAATAAAACCAAATTCATATGTGGGGATAAGGACTCCCTGTGCTACAAGTACTTGTGGGAAATTGAGAAAATTGTTTTGGCAGAAGAGGTTAGGGAGCAAAGGGAAGAAGGATAGGGTTCCCTGGAAATAATTAAATATAATGAACATAAAGGTAAATGAAATCTTACCCATAAAATAGAAAGCAAATAAAAAAATGGATTGAAAATAAAAAGTCCTACAAGAAAATCTTCAAGAGAAACATACTTGAAACAGATTCGCAAAGATATTTAAAAGAAGGCTTTTGTTAAGTAATTATAGTTATGGCAAAACTAGTACTTGAAATTAGCCTTTCTGTGTACATAGATTCAATATGGTTTCATTATTATCAATAATAATATAAAAATAATTGAGGTTTATATAGTCGTGCTTTAAAGTTTCCAAGATGTTTAATGTACATTTTCATTTGATCCTCACAATAATTGTGAAGCAAGTCTTAAAGGTATCATTCTATTTTTGTAGATGAAGAATCTAAAACTGAGGAATTATTCAGACAACTAGTGAATCTGTGATGTAGTTTGTCAGTCTGTTTTTCTGACACCAACTTAAGCACTGTTTTCATTGGACTACATACACCATGTTGGTGACAGAAGCCAGGATAAAGAAATTTATAAAGATATAAAGATATAAAAATATAAAGATATTTTTTTAACGTCTTCATGGAAAATAAATTAGCCAGTACATAGATTGAATGTAGAGCCTGTTTTGTTTATGAAAGAAGTAAGTAAACCAGTAAACCTAAGACTGAAATGAAAACCAAGATAGATTCCTTTATGGATAAAGAAAGTGAATCTCAGTGAGATTAAATTTCTAATAACAGTTGCTGTATTGTTTTCATTTAAATGATTTTTTTTTGTTGTAAGCCATAAGGTTCCCTTTATTAATCTGTTTTATTAATGATTATTTTGTTTAAACTTCATATGGAAAAGACTTTGTAGGCAAAACTTTAAAACTTACTTTTAAAGATTAATAACATTTAATAAATAGCTAATTTATGCCAGGTATGTATCAGCAGTGTGGCCCTGGGCAAATTACTTAATCCTATTTGCCTCAGTTTTTTTTATCTGTAAAATGATGTGAACAATGAAATGCCAAACTACTCTATTATCTTTGCCAAGAAAATCTGATGGAGGTAAGCTACCACTTAGTATCTTGGTACCATTAAATGGGGGTCATGAAGAGTTGTGTATGACTGAAATGACTGAACTACAATATGCCAGACATTGTGCTAAGACCAGATTTCTAGAGCCCTTTATTCAAGTATTCAAAGTGTTTTGTGAAATGCATAGTTAGACATTTTATAGACAAAGTTATGGAAGTAGCCAAAATAAAACAGGGTGTCTTGTAAAGGAGAAACTTTGATGTAGAGGCTAGATGATAACTTGATGGGGATGCTGCAAAAGAAATTACTGCTAAACTTTGGTTATCACCTAGGTCCCTTAGGTCTTTAGCTTTCTAGAAACTAAAAGTAAAAGCCAGAGTAAAATTGTTGTTTTTGTTTTTTGGAAAAACCTTTGTGTCCAAATGTTTTTCAGTATAACATTGATCCCATTTAAGTAGAAAATTATTTGAGACTTGAAGAAAATCATTGATTTCATGTATTTTTTATTAATTTATTTTTTGCTTTGTGCTGAGGCAATTGGGGTTAAGTGACTTGCCCAGGGTCACACAGCTAGGGAATGTTAAATGTCTGAGACCAGATTTGAATTCCGGTCCTGCTGACTTCAGGGCAGGTGCTCTATCCACTGCGCCACCTAGCTGCCCCAATTTCATGTATTTATAAAAGTAAAATGAATAAGTTTCAACTTTAACTTGAAAGTACACATGAAAGAATGGCTTAAATGAAAGAATTGATTAAAACATGATTTAAAAATAATGAAAGGAAAAAGTGTGGATACATTTGTTTCAGACTTATTATTATTTTTGGTTAAGGTTGACTTTTTGTGAGAAAAAATTCTTTTGTTGTAAAACTTATTTTCTTTTAATCTGTTATCGTTTTATGTTTGTACAACATGTGTGTTAGAATTAGAAATATTTCAAAGTATCATTTTAAAACAATACTGAAATTCGTGGAAGTATCTATTGACACTCATAGTTTACTCTGCCAGCCTGCTGTTTGGAATATGACTCCTGGTGTGTATTGTACTCTTAGCCCTAGGATTCAGTAATGAGATTGAGTGGTATCTTGCATGAGCACTCCTAGATGATTGACAGTGAGGTAAAGTGAATCATCACTTATCAAGATATTATCATGCCTACCCTTGATAATTTCTCCCTGCTGTCTGGGGATGTAGTGAGGACAGAGATGACTTTGTGATGTCGAAGTAATTAGTGTATGTTGGTTTCCAGCTGAACAAACTAGAAGCTAATGATCAGGTAAATGAAGATGGAGCTCATTAGTACAGGCAAAGGTACAAGGACCTTAGGGAAGAACTTATCAAAATTTTATGGGTTAGTTTTAATATCTTAAATGTTATCTATTTGCATTTAAAGGCTAAAGTAATTTAAAAGTAAAAATATCACAATATACAATTTTTAGGTTCAGATTATTACAGAATTAGAATATTAATAATTTCACAAAATCTAATAATCACTTAGTTTATAACTAAAACATTACTCCCTCATAAATTAAAAACCAGAATCTGACTAATATTTTTTTTTACTTAGTTGATCACTGAAAAATCACTAAAACTCATTTTCAAAATAGGACATTTTATTTGTGTCTAGCTGGAAGAGTGTGTAAATTATTTATTCTTAATAAAACATTTTAAAAAAAATCTTGCATGCATTCAGATGATGATAGTTATTTTGCCCGTTGTTTCCCAGTTGGCCCTTAATAGGATAGGAAAATTTTAAATTCATTTATCTTGTTTTTCAGAAGTCATAAAATTTGTTAATGATAAAGCCCTTCATAGTAAGTATCGATATTTAGGGTGGCAATAAAGTTTTCTAATTAGTTTCATTGTTCAGGAGTTTGTAGTAGCAACTACAGTAGTACTTATGTGGAGGCAATGATTGGTTTCTTTAATATGATTTTGGTTCTTTAGGCTTTAGGCAATGGTTTTTTGCTTCAAAACTCTATAATGCTCATAAAATTTTAGCCTTTACACTAACTTGAATTGTTTTATTTTTGCCTTTTCCCCATTAAGGCCAGGACAATAATACTTGGTTTATAATAGATACTTGTTGGTTTATTTCAATTATATGACAAATGTGCAGTACTTCGTCTCCCAAATACCTCTTTATGCCAGTAAAATTTTCAGTATTGGGCCAAATAATTTTTAGGGAAACAAATTAAGATGTTTGCTTAGATTTACTTTTTTTTTTTAACCTATTTCTTTCCTCCCCCTTTCTTTATTGTTTCTTTTAAAGAATTATCCCTGAAGTATCTTACCTGTAATTATTATTTTTATCATCTGTAGCTTGAATTCCATTTTCTCTCATATTTGGGTAAATCTGAATAGGTTAGATCCTTGGTAGGAATTTGTCTACATTAATGTCTCATCAGGGACATTATATTTAATTGGAGATCCTGTGGTATTGTAGCAGGAGGCTGAAGGGAATTATTTAGCATTAGCAATGGCTCGTCTGGGAGTTGTGCACTAATCAAGGAGCTTGTGTGTTAGCTGTGGAGATGGTGGGAATTATGACGATTATGACATATTAACATGTCTGTGTGGGAACTGGACAGGCAATGAGTTAATCAAGAAGTATATTAAATGGCTCCCATGCTGGTTCATTATTATCTACTATAGTATCTGTCAGGTTGGGTATTTTAAAAATGTAACTATTATTATCAGATTCAGTCAGTCAGCTAAATTTCTTCGTTTAAATGAAGCTCTTTTAAACTACCTTATTGACACATATGAACTATATTTATGTTAATTGTAGGGAAAATAGGGTTTGCACTTTAAAAATAGTATATTTTACAGTTACATATTTAGTAACATTTAAAAGTCAACCTTTGAACCCAAAGTGTTCTATATTTTAATTAAATAGTTCTGTTCAGATATTTGTCTTAAGTAATTTAATTTAGGTTTATTTTTGCTGCTAAAAATGTTTTAATTAGAAATAATTTGTGAATTCTTACCTTTTTGTGATGAAAAACCCATTTCAAATATTTCAGTGAGATATTAATATTTAACACTGGGAAGGTATAGGCAAATCAAAGTAGTAATCTCTTGTATCATCACAATGTTTCAAACTCTGCAAAAAAAAAAAAAAGTTCTTTGAGCTTTCAAAGGTAGTCTGTTTATGTGCTAGGTAAATTTGTTCTGTATCCAGCATGGTTAGAGCATCTATTTCATGTTACTTATGAAACTATCAGTTAGAAATTGTAGAAATGTGCATATTTTGAGGAAATGGAACAAATAAATTGAGTTCATTTTATAGAATAAATTGAAATGATGCATAAATCCATGAGCAGACTGGATTATATCTGTAGGCAAACTTATGAGTTACTATATAGATGAGCACACATATTTTTTATTATTATAAGCACTGCCAGATTTAATAAAACTTTCTCCCAAACTGTGACCTTCATGTAATAACTTAATTAAAGCAATATCATGGATATACTCAAAGTGTTAATCTGTAGGAGGTTGTTAATGAAATCCATTATCTATGGAGTCAGTATTAGTGGTCAGCAACATCAGAAGTAAAATTGCAACTAAGACCGTCCCATGGGTGCTGTGAGCTCAGCAGTTTAAACTGTCAAAAACTGTCCAAAGCTTCTTAAAGTACTGATATTTTAAGCCCCCTGTTGCTATAGGTAAACCAATCATTCCCCATCAGCAGGAACTGACTTTATTTAACAGGGAAAAAAAATTAAATACTAACAGGAAAAATAAGATTTGAGTAAGGAACCTCATGTACAGTATTATGTGTATATATGTTTATATGCCTTGTTCAGATATTTTTATTGCATTTAAGTAGTTTTTTTAAAACTGAGAAATAACTTGTGAACACATTTTGAATGTTGTGTGCAGGTTATTAGCTTTTTAAGTATAATTCATATTGTTTTCATAAGTGATTGAGCAAATTTACAACTTCACTGACAGTTTACTAATTTGTTTTTCCATAGCCTCTCCAACACTTAACATTTTGCAGTCTGATTAATGTGAAGGGAAAAATTCAGAGTTGGTTTAATTTGAATTTCTCTTATTGCTGGTGGTTTCGAACATTCTTTTACATGGTTTTTGATAGCTCATATTTCTTCTTCTGAAAACTGCTTGTTCATATTCTTTGACCAAGCATTTATTGATGGTAACTTGGCTTTTTATGTTTATTTTAGTTCCTTCTGTCTTAGATATCCCAGAGGTTCAATCCTATGTCTGCTTGTCTTTTCCCTATACATCCTAAGTAACCTGATGAGTTTCCATGGGTTTAACACACCCTGTCTCTCTTTTACTCTCTCACATAAACATATACACTAACAGCTAGATAACTAGTGATAGTATTTGTAGTCATATTATCCAAAGTTACTGTTATATGTAGATGAAAATTGGTTCAGTCCCAAGGGAAATGTATAATGGAAATTTTTTTTTTAAAAAAAAGTTTTTTAAGATCAGCACAGGATAAGAAAATGTATTTCTGATTCATGTTTATTATAAGCAAAATAATGAGTAAAGAAAGCAAAAGTAAAAATTCAGTTGACTTTTTCCTATTTAAAAATAGGACTCTACTGAAGTATATGATAAAAACATTGTCATATAAATTATCATATCCATATAGATCAAATTGTCTTACCTTTCTTTAAATCTTTGTGCATTGCTTTAGAGAGAGACCAATGAATTTGCATGCTCAGGTTCTTACACAATGAATCAAGTATAGTCAGATGATCTGGGGCGTTATGGAAAATCAGTAATACTTTAAATGTGATACTGTTGTCCTCTGCAGTTATTTTCCAACAGATGGTTATAATAGTTCAAAACTATATAAAATAACTCAAAAACAGCTTTAGTGATTAATGCTTTCTTATTTGACTGCCAAAGAACTGGAAATGATTAATGGTTGTAGTCCCTCATCACAAGGATTTCAAAACTGATAAATAAGCATTGGTTTTAATTTAAAAGTCTCTTCTGCATTGCCTGCAAATAAGTTAAGATATTATTTTTAAAACATGCATGGATAATTTTTCAGTATTACCCATTGCAAAACCTTGTGTCCCAATTTTCTTTCCCTTTTCCTCCCATCCCCTCCCCTAAATGGCAGGGAATCCAATATATGTTAAACATGGTAGAAATATATACATAGAAAAATCAAATCAAACAGGAAAAAATGAGAAAGAAAATAAAATGTAAACAAACAACAAAAAAAAAGAGTGAAAATTCTATGTTGTGAAACACACTCAGTTCCTACAATCCTCTCTGGATGTAGATGGCTCTCTTCATCATAAGATTATTGGAACTGGCCTGAATGATCTCATTATTGAGAAGAGCCACATCCATCAGAATTGATCATGGTATAATCTTGTTGTTACCGTGTACAGTGATCTCTTGGTTCTGCTCATTTCATTTAGTTCATTTAAGTCTCTCCAGATCTCTCTGAAATCATCCTGCTGATCATTTCTTATAGAACAATATTTCATAACATTCATGTATCACAAGTTATCCAGCCATTCTCTAACTGATGGGCATCCACTCAATTTTCATTTTCTTGCCACTACAGAAAGGGCTGCCACAAACATTTTTGCACATGTGGGTTTGAACTTGATTTTTAAAGTGAATGAGCCAACCAGTGTTTGCAGTAAAAGTTTATTCAATATCTATTTCATTTCCATTTTCTTTGAATGCATTAAATAAAAACTAAGAGCTTTTTGTCTCTTTGATTGCTCTAAGACAAATGCATTTTTGATTGCTGACTTCAATTTACATAGCTAAACATTCCAATTTTTTTCTACTGTTTCTTTGAGTTGTTTGCAACTGCAAAAAGCTGCAACTTTGCCTTTTTTAAAAATAATTTTGCCTGTTTTGTACTTTGTACTGTAGATTGAGGTATTTCAGCATCACAGATTTTTTCTAATGTAATGGTCCTGAACAGGAACAGCTTCAGGAACATGAGGACCTCTGTACAGGCTTTTGTCCAAATCAACAATTCTTCATTTACTATCAGTGTTATTTATCTGTAATAAAGTGATTAAGAGGTAGTCTGTAGGCAGTAAGAAAGGGAAAATTAACTATCTTGGGATCTAAGTTGATGCCATCTGTATATTACCACTCATGTGGCCCACCTGTTAAAATCTTTTCCCCTTTGAGACCTACATCAGGGTAATGATAACACAATCTTTTCCCTTTAAGATGCCTTTGTAGAGGCATCCCTTCCAAGGTGAATAAATAATACCACCATGTAAACTAAAGGATCTCTTTTCTTAGGATGAATATACACCTTTTCATCTTACTCATTCTGTTAGAAAGTTAGACACCTCCCAGTAATACCACCCTGTGGTTCCCTGAGTTTTTTCTGGAAAGAAGGTTCTTGAATTTTTCAAATCCATCTTTAGAGAAGCAACATCTTTTGCAGCCCTGGAGACCCTGTTTTTAAATATATAATTTTTCCAGAAGGCAAAGGATATAGGCTTGTAGCTAAGAATAATTTGCCCAGCAAAACTGAGTATAATGTTAATAAGAAAAAATAGATTTTTTTATGAATAGAAAACTTCCAAGCATTTGTAATGAAAATATCACAGCAGCATAATAACTTTGGAGTTCAAAAACAGCAGTTAAGAACACAAAGAGATATTATATATGTTTCTTTAACATCATCAAAGTAGAAAAATGCATGGATCTTGGGCAGGAATGGAAGGGAAAGAAAAGTTAGGGAAAATTATGTTATTAATGTATATAGCTAGGCATCCTTGTACAAAAGAAGAAGAAGGGGGATGGGTAGATAAATGAAACATCACCATTACTCTGATTAAAGAGGATAGAATATATATACTCATACACAGAGTTGGGTACAGAAATACATTTAATCAACAAGAAAGTAAGAGGGAAAGGGTAGAAGGGGAAAATCAGAGCAAAGTTAGATGATGAGAAAGCTTAATCAAAACAAAGACTGTACTAAAATATAGTTTTTTGATTTGGCAAATAATGAGAATCTAAGGGCTGCCCATAAATTGGGGAATGGCTAGACAAATTAGATACATTTGTTACGTAAGAAAGTGATGAAAGATAATTTTAGAGAAACCTGTGAAGACTGATGAAATGATGGAACATGATGTGAGCAGTACCAGAACAAGGTAAAGGTAAACAACTTTGAATTAGGAACTATTGATTGTTTTAAGGTATGAGCCATAATTTTAGAGAGCTAATGGTGAAATATGCTGCCCACCTCCTTATAGTGAAGTGAAGCAAATTTCTTTTTGGACACAGCCGTTGTGAAGACTTGTTTGGCTTGTTTATTGTGTGTTTGTAGCTGTTTTGTTCTCAGCTGTGGAGAGTAGGATTGGGAGAATCAGAGGGTGTAGTTTTGCTAATTAGAAAATATTTTAAAAGTATATCACTAACATAGTATTTTTTTTTGATCCTGGCTCCTTATTGCTTGAATATTAGCTGAAATTAAATTTTCAGTTATTCTTAGACTTTAGGCTACTTGTCTCTAAAGGCATAGTTAGCTTTGAATCCATTAGTGTATCTTTTTTTCTAAACTGTTATTAAACTAGAGTTTCCTATTCCTCCTAGAGACTTCAACAACATCTATTAGGTTATCCTATACACTGCCAGGTTGTCCATTTGTGCATGGTTTGTACCATACATGTAGAATATTGATGTTCAGGTAGCACTGGAGGATCAGCTGAATGAATTATTACCAGTAGACCTCAGCTGAGTTGTTACTTTAAGAAAGACAAAACCAGTACCAAATTAAAAGAGAAGATAAAAATTAGATATATATTTTTTGTAATCAGAACAATTCTGATGAACTTGTTTTAGATGTCAATGCTGAAAAATTGGAAATGGAGAAAAAGAAAAGACATTGACACTATCATTAACTTAAAACAATTGCCTCAATAAGAATAATAAGAAAGATTAGAAATTACCTTAGCTGGTGGGACAAAAACTCCCCATATACTCTAATATCTTTTTCTAAAACGATAGACATGTTTATCAGGATCAAGATTTTTTTTTCAGAATTTTAGAAAATGGAAAACAAAGAACAGTAAATCCTTCTTTGTTATTCAGATCATGAAATGGCAAAGTGTGAGTACATCTTCCATAGGGATTTTCCTTGTGTGTATAGCATATAGTTTACCCCTGGTTTCAGGTAATGATGTGGACCAAAAGTTCGTGCTATACTTTACAGCAAATCCCTTTTCTAAAAGCTGATGGTGGCTTTTGACTGGTTCAAACGGCAAGAACATTAGAACACATAACTGATTTATGTCAGAAATGAACAGGCTCCTGTCAAAAAGGTCTGAAAACTACCTGGACTGATGCAGAACCAGGAGAACATTGTACATAGTAACAACAATCTTTTGTTGTGATCAACTATGATGGACTTGGCTCGCAACACTGAGATGATTCAAGGCAATTCTAATAGTCTGGTTGCCATCCCAATACCATTCACATTCAGAGAGAGAACTATGGAGACTGAATGTGTATCAAATCATGGTATTTTCACCTTTTTGTTGTTGTTTCTTTCTTTTTTTCTTTCTCATAGTTTTTTTCTTTTGATCTGATTTTTCTTGCACAGCATGACAAATGGAAATTTATTTTTTCATTCAAAAAATTTTCTCTCTCTTTTTTTTTTATTAAAGCTTTTTATTTGCATAACATATATATGGGTAGTTCCCCAGCATTGATCTTTACAAAGCTTTCCATTACAAATTTTACCCCCAGTCCCCTCCCCTCCCCTAAATGGCAGGAAGTCCATGACATGTTAATAATGTTGAATTACTTGACAAGTTATGCAAGAAAAATCCTATCTACAAGAAAAAAAAGAAAATCAGAGAAAGGCAACACAGTGCAAGCAAATATCAATAGAGATCATGAATATGTTATGTTGTGGTCCATATTTCATATCCCTCTCTCTGAGTGTATATGGTTTTCTTTAGTGAACAACTGGAACTGGTTTGAGACAATTCTTTGTTGCAGAGAGCCATGTCCATCAGAATTGATCATCATGTAATACTGTTGTTGTTGTGTATAATGATCTGGTTCTGCTCGTTTCACTCAGCATCAGTTCATGCAAGTCTCTCCAGGCCTCACTGAAATCGTCCTGCTGGTCGTTTCTCACAGAGCAATAATATTCCATAACATTCATATACCATAATTTATTCAGCCACTCTCCAATTGATGGGCATCCCTTCAGTTTCCAGTTTCTAGCCACTACAAAAAGGGCTGCCACAAACATTCTTGCACATGTGGGTCCCTTTCCCTCCTCTAAGATCTCTTTGGGACATAGGCCCAGTAGAAACACTGCTGGGTCAAAGGGTATGCACAGTTTGATAGCTTTTTGAGCACAGCTCCAAATTGCTCTCCAGAATGGTTGGATCCGTTCACAGTTCCACCAACAATGTATTAGTGTATGGAAATATATTTTCAAGAATTGTACATATTTAATCTATATCAGATTTCTTGCTGTCTTTGGAAATGGGGAGGTAAGAGAGGTATCTTGTTTATGTGTAAAGGTATAATTTTCCTCCTGAAGGCTGCTTTGACTACATCTCAAAACATTTTACATGTTTCATTGTTATAATTTTCTTTTCCATATTTTTTTTGTTATTATTATTTTTTGCTTATCCAAGATAGTCCTTCATTTGTGTGCATTTCAATTGACATCCTGTTCTCGTTTTTGTGTCTTTGGTGAAACTTGCCATCTTTGTTTCTAGTTTTTATATTTTGCTCATTTATGGTTATCAGGCCATAAATTCTGCTCTGATGATTCATTTCTCCTTTTAATACTCAGGAACAATGTATTGTGGTTCCATACTCTTTGTATCTCAAAGATTCCTTTATTTATTAAAATTTTTTTATTTACAAAACATATGCATGGGTAATTTTTCAACAGTGACCCTTGCAAAACTTTATGTTCCAAATTTTTTCCTCCTTTCCCCACCTCCTCCTCTAGATGGTAGGTAGTCCAATACATGTTAAATGTGTTCAAATGTATGTTAAATCCAATATGTATATACATATTTATATAGTTTTCTTGCTGCGCAAGAAAAATTGTATTTATAAGAAAAAAAACCTGAGAAAGAAAAAATGTTAGTGAACAACAAAAAAGTGAAAATACTATGTTATGATCCACGCTCAGTTGCCACAGCCCTCTGTCTAGGTACAGATGGCTCTCTTCACCACTGAGCAATTGGAACTTGTTTGAATTATCTCAGTGTTGAAGAGCACCATGTCCATCAGAATTGATCATCATAGTCTTCTTGTTGTCGTGTATAATGATTTCCTGGTTCTGCTCATTTCACTCAGCATCAGTTCATGCAAGTCTCTGCAGGCCTCTCTGAAATCATCCTGCTGGTTGTTTCTTCCAGAACAATAACGTTCCATAACATTCATATACTATTATTTATTCAGCCATTCTTCTGTAGTTAATGTTTTCCCTTTTAATTGATCTTTTCAGGATATTTCAGGTTTTCTTCTACCTGAGATTTGGCGATTTCAATCTTTATTTTCCCCTATTTGATTTCTCTGATCGCAATTTCATTAGGTGCTAAATTTTATAAATCTCTGTCCCAGGTGACTTTAGGGTGGTTATAAATGGTTGCAGCTGGTTGCTGTCTTCTTTTTTCCTAAGTTAATACAGTTTTGGGCAATACTGTACAGTACCCCTTAAGCAAAGTGACCTCTCCTGGTGTTCTGTTCTTTCCCCCTATTCCTTATTCTCTGGCTTGCCACCAACAGTTTAGACCCTTACTCCACTGGTGCTATTGGGTTATCTGTCCTGACATTTCAGATCTTTTGCAATGCTGGTGTTCTGAGGTTGTGCCTCTGGCAGGCTTTTGCTCCTGAAAGGCTGTGGCCCCATGGTCTTTTGAGACTGGGACAAACTACTACTGTCTTCATGGCACTGGGAAAAGGGAGGAGGACCAGAGGAGTGGGTTTTGTTGTAAGCTTGTTTCATATTTTGGGTTTGCTACTGCTATTAAGGAGGAAAGTAGGGGGGAGGGGTGCTGGGTTAGCTCAGGGTCAGTAAGCCTCAGTCCATGGATTTTTGTGTATTTTTAAACTTTACATTAGATCCTAGATATTCTAGACTATGGAGACTTCAGAAATTGGTTTATCTTTGTTAATTTTATTTTTTGGGGGGGATATTCAGATTGTAGAAAATATCTAGTTGTCTATTTTGATATTTATTCAGAAGTCTCCTTCCTAGATATAGATACAGATAACAGATACAGATATCAGTTTCTGATTTTGAGTATTCTAGAACTCAGGTACTGAAATGAGGTCTAGACTTTGTGTCACAGTGGAAGGACTGGGATAGGAAGACTTTCAGAGTACTTGAACTCCAAAGTGAGATATGAAAATTGTTGCCTTTCCCAAGCCCTTAAATTGGAGTCTTCAAGTAAAAGATTTTACATTTTCTGGTTAAGCTAATTATATATTACATTCCCAAAGTATATATTAGACCTTTCAGCAAAAGAAACTTCATAATTAAATACTCTAAATGCTGCTTTTCCCCCATTGAGCCACTCTAATTAGCAAATATCCCAAGGCTACTGTATGAAACTCTAGTCATCTACTTGGTAACATGTGAATGTAATTTTTTAGATTCTGCATAGCTAATTTATGAAATTGTTGAAAAGGTAACTTTTAAAAAAAATAGAAAACCACTTTTATATTTATACTTCAGAAAACCCCATACTTTACTTTTTAATAGTACTTTTGTAAAAAAAAAAAATTTCAAATTTGTCAATGTTCGAAATATTTTTTTAATTTGTATTCTTGATAAAGCTTGTTTTGATAGGGTTTCTATCTATATTTTAAAAGATTTCTTAACTCTAATGTAATTTATGAAAAGCTTATTGTAGACAGTTCAGTAAATGAATAGTTGTGGTAGAATAGGATTTAGCTTTACTTGTATTAGAGGGGAAAGAAGGAAAAAATGTTAAGGCAAGGTAGTTTAAATTTTGATTTGGGATATAGAAGAAAGACTGAGTTGAGTTGGTAGAAGCAAAGAAGATACTTCTGGATAAATGAACAGTGTTTAATCATGAATGCTTTTCCTGGGTACTGAAATTCTTAATAACATTATTGGAAATGAGTGTACTTGATTTATTATTTTTCTAAGTTGTCACTTTAAGGAACCCGTTACCACCAGTGATAAAATTCGGTTTTTCTACCCTTTGTTGTTGTTTTTCTCCAC
Organism: Myrmecobius fasciatus; assembly: GCA_023553655.1. NCBI lineage: Eukaryota > Metazoa > Chordata > Mammalia > Dasyuromorphia > Myrmecobiidae > Myrmecobius > Myrmecobius fasciatus. The sequence goes on from JAJPUD010012040.1 coordinate 33,909, forward strand.
ATAGGAATGTTTATATTTTTAAATGAAAGAGGGATGCTTTTAAACTTCTTGTTCATCCATTTTTTGTTTGCATCTGATTCATCTTGACCCCATTTGGGGTTTTCTTGGCAAAGATACTGGAGTGGTTTTTCATTTCCTTCTCCAATTCATTTTACAGATAAGGAAACAGGTAAACAGGTAAGTGACTTGGGTCACACAGCTACTGTCTAAAGCTAGATTTGAATTCATGAAGATGAGTCTTCCTAAGACTTTATGATGAGTACTTATTTGTCATGTGTGATGAAAAATTAGCTTTATTTGTGACATGGTTATGTGCCTATTCTGATAAATTATTTAATGGGATAGTTGCTGATAAATGTTATCTTTTTTTTTATTTTTTAAAGCTTTTTATTTGCATAACATGTATGGGTAGTTCTTCAACATTGGCCCTTACAAAGCCCTCCGCTACAAATTTTCCCCCCTATTCCCCTTCTCTCCCCTAGATGGCAGGAAGTCCACTACATGTTAATTATATTAAAATACTTGACAACTCGAATATATGTATACATTTCCATACTTATCTTGCTGTGCAAGAACAATCTACATGAACAAAATATCTGAGACAGGAAACCCAATGATATAATAATGCAAGAAATAATCCAAGAAAATTGCTGGAGTGATAGAGCATGAGGGGAAAATAGAAAAAAAAATCCACTGATCACTACCTCAATGAGATCCTTTGAAACCCCCAGATCAAAGAGAACATTTTGCAAGATGCAAGAAAAAAACAGTTCAAATATACTGGATCTATAATTAGAATTGTACAGCCACAATATCAGTAGCCACAATAAAAGGTTGCAGGTCCTGGAATCATATATACAGGCAAACAAAAAAATTAGCCCTGTGGTCAAAACTATCATTTCCAGAAAAATTTTCTATAATATTGAATGAGAAAAAAATGGACATTCAACAGATTTGCAGATGTTCAGGACTCTGTATCAACCAAGTCCGAAGTTAATAGAAAATTTAACATGAGTCAATATCAAAGGTCAATTTCAAGGGACTCAGTTATTTTTTTTTTCCCCCATGGGAAATGTATACCATATGTTTAAGATTGATATCAGTGTGATAGTTCAAAAGAAGGATTGGGGCAAAGTTAAGATAAAAATAGTAATAGAGGAAGAATAGACACAGGTATTAGGAGAGGGAGGAGAGTTCTGAAAACCTACTCACATTGAGGGGTTAAATAGGCAACACTACATGTATACCATGAAGGGTTTAGCACCCTCCAAAATCTATAAAGAAATAAGGGGGGAAGGATGGGCAGAGGGCAAGGCAAAGTATGTAGAAAGAGAACAAGGTAGGTAGATCTATGGATGGGGGGAGGCTAAAGAATAGCAAGGCAAGTTAAGGAGCAAAGAATCAGCAGGGATTTAAAAAAAAGATGTTTTATATGTGGGAGACAAGGGGTGTGTGTATGTATATGTATGTATCTACCTTTGTATACATAAATATATCCTTCCTGCTTGGGACTGATGGGGGAGATGAAAGGAAAAAAAAGAATAAAATAAAAAAGGTACTTGGCAGAGAAAAAAAGAACATTTTACAAGGAAGTAAAGAATCAGTATATCAATATAATTTAACAATCACATATACACTTTCTTGAATTAGTAATTTGTTGTTATATGTTTTGAATCCTCCCTTATGTTCTGCTGGGCACATGACAATGTTCTCCTTTGTTTTGTTTTGTATTCTTTTTCTTTTTCTTTTTCTTTTTCTTTTTCTGTTTCTTTTTTTCTTTTTTTTAATTAAAAAGAGAATTTTTATTTTATTTAGGATTTTATAATCTAATGAAGGAGATGATATACCAACAGTGATGTACAAATAAGCTATGTACATAGTAATAGAGAAAAAGAACTAAATTTAGAGAGATAGGAAAGATTTTTATTGAACTTGGGATTTTACTGATACTTCTGAAAAAAGCCAGGAGTTGGGGAAAGCATTACATCCAAGGTAGAAAGCCAGTGAAAATGCCCAGAATTGGGAGATCTTATGTCTTAAGGTAGAGTAAAGAGAATGGCATCACTGAAATACAGAGTATGCAGTTAAATATAAGTGTAAGAAGGCAGAAAAAGAATGGGGAGCAGGTTATAAAAATCTTTGAAGGGTAGGATTTTTAACTTGATTTTTAAGGTGATAGTAAGCCACTGAGTTTTTTTATGTAAAAAGACTGGTTTTAGAAAATTGTTTTTGCAAGTGAATGGAGGATAGGTAAGGGTAGAGTTTGAAAAGTCATATGGTCCTCTATGTGAGGTGAAATGAACCTTTTTTTTTTTTTTTTTTGCTTTTTGCTGAGGCAATTGGGGTTAAGTGACTTGCCCAGGGTCACACAGCTAGGAAGTGTCTGAGACCAAATTTGAACTCAGGTCTTCCTGACTTCAGGGCTGGTGCTCTAACCACTGCGCCACCTAGCTGCCCCTGAAATGAACCTTTTTGCCAACTCTTGTAGCACTGTTGGAATTTGAGCACTGTAAACTTGAATTTATTTCCTTTCTTTATGTGTTTATCTTTATTAAAGGAGCAATGCAGATAAATTTATTTAAACGATCCCTACCTTAACCTTGGACATGTTAAACTAATAGAATCCCTTTGCTACCGCATTGTTTATGTGCATTGTATTCTTCCTAATTATGTCTCTAGTTGCAGAGTGCTGAGAGCCTTTGACAAATGGATTGTGTTGTTACTATTTGTTAATTTCATTTGTACTCATGTAACTAGAGATAGTAACTTGTCAGTGTCTAGAGACACTGAGTATTAGATTATAAGTGAATGGTGTAGATCTATACTGTGTTTTGAGTTGAAATCATATGGCATCTTGCTATTAGAGTTGATAGAACAATAGAAATTGATCAAAGGAGCTATTTTGTTTTAAAAGGTTAGAAAAATAAAATATTACCAAATAAGTCAGTTACTCAATAAGCTTTTATTAAGTACATAGTGTCAAGCACTGTATTAGGTATCAAGCAGTAATATGACCTCTTTATATTAGAGAATTAACCTATTTAGGCATATGCAAAAATAATTGTAAGAATAGTGTAAGGACAAATACAAAAGAGTTCCTGCAAATCATCAATATTATAAATAAAAAAGAGACATTTTAACAAACTGAAATGGATATTATAAAGAATTACCATACATACTTAGACTCTTAACAATTTGTAAATTTAAAGGAAATAAATGATTATCTACAAATATAAAAACTGGCCAAAATGATATCATAGGAAATCCTTAATTTTAATGGATTTATTGAAAATGAAGATAAAAGCAAGTTAACAGTTTTAAAAACACTTGACCTAGATGGACCGTAGTAGAATTCCTAAAAATTATTTAATAATAAATAATCCTTACAATAATGAATTAACATCATTGAGCCATAATTTCCTCATTTGCAGAGTGGGGTTGATAATCACACACCTTTTTCTGTGGGTTGTTGTAAAGATCAGGTGATATAATATATGTAAAGTGCTTTGTAAATCTTGTTCAGTCATTCAGTTATACCCAACTCTTGGTGACCCTGTGGACCATAGGTTGCTCTTCATGTGGTTTTCTTGGCAATGATACTAGAGTTGTTTGGTATTTCCTTTTCTAGTAGATTAAAGCACTAGATTAAGTAACTTGCCAAGAGTCACACAGCTAGTATTTCAGTTCCAATTGGAACTCAGTTTTGCCTGACTTCAGCACCGAATCTCTATTCCTGAATCACCTAGTTGCTTGTTTTGTGAACTTTAAAGAGCTATATAAATGTTGTTATTGCTATTTTTACGATTTACTAAGCAATAGAACATAATAGTTCATAAAGAAATTATTCACCATAATTGGACTGAGTGTAAATAAGACTGGTTCAATATTAGAAAAACGACCAATATTAGAAAATCTTAATTCTAAAACCATCAATCAATAGATATAGAAACTCTTTAACAAAATACAACTTTTTTTGTGACAAAAATTACTAAAAAGACTAGGCATGGGGGAACTTTTCTGTAAAACAATAAAGATTATTCTTCATTCCACAACCAATACACTATATAGAGAGGAGGAATAGCATTTTTTTCTCTGAGAACAAATACAAAACAATGATGCACTGCTTCGTTGTTTTTATCTGATACGATATTGTAATGAGTTAATCCATTTGCAAAATAGAAAACCAATGCACAGAAGCTATCCATATTTTTATTTACTAAAAAATTCATAAAACACAATGAAAGAGAAATCTTTTTTTCAATAACCTATTATATATAAGCTTGGTAGACACAAGGATAATTGTGTTTACCAGGGCAGCGCTAATGATTTTAATGAACAAGGGCCTCAACGATTGGAGGAAGGTTGGATAATGTAGAAAGAATATTGGTAAAATGCAACAATACACATAGATGCACACCCACATACATAGATACTTTTTTTGGGGGGGGAAATGTAACCATATATATCATCTCATACCTCTTAGATTGGCTAGGATGACAGGAAAAGATAAGGATAAATGTTGAAGGGGATATTGGAAAACTGGGATACTAATGCATTGTTGGTAGAATTGTGAAATGATCCAACCATTCTGGAGAGTAATTTGGAAGTGGCGGTGTCTCGGGATAGGAAGGCTAGAGGAGGGAGAGGAAGAGGAAGAGAGAGAGAGAGAGATAGGGAATGTGGATGTGGTTTTTGGTGCCCCACAATAATTATAATAGTAATATCAAAGATTAATGATCACAGATCACCATAAAAGATTTAATAATGTTAGGAAATTGAAATATTGGAACAATTACTAAAATGTGACACAGATACATGATTTAAGTACATGCTGTTAGAAAAATGGCAACAAAAGACTTGCTCAACATAGAAGTACCATAATTCAATTTGTAAAACAAAAACAAAAAGAGCAACTCACTATCTGTATTACACACACAGTAAAGCTGTGTATGTCTGTACTTTATTTCTGAAACATTTTTCAGTTATGTCCTAATCTTCATGACCCCGTATTTAGAGTTTCCTAGACAAAGCTCATTTTATAGATAACTGAAGCAAACAAGATGAATACTATTGAAGAAATCCATTATAAAAAAAATTCATTATTTAACAAATCAAATAGTAACAGTGATTGTCAGTAGATCAGGAGATTATTTGACTAAACATCCTGTGCTATATACTCCAGTTGGATAAGAGATAAGAAAACTAGATTAAGTTCAAATTTAACATAATAAAAGAAAATTAGGAAACTGTCTTTCCAAAGAAATGTGTAGTGTTAAAAGTGTATGAAATAAAGTATTCTTATGTGTTGAAAGATTATAATTCCCAGCACTTTTTAATTTGTTTCTTCTCTGTACCAGGCAATATACTAAGTGTTAAGGAAATTAAGAAGAAAACCTTTCAAAATTTCTCTATTCAAGGAGATTCTAATTGAGGAGGGGGTGAGGCAAAAAGCATGTTTACAAAATATGTACAAAATGAATTATAACTACTTTTCTGGGCTTGGGACCTCTGATGTTTGGGGAGATCAGGAAAAGTCTTTTTGCTGAGGCAGTTGGGGTTAAGTGACTTGCCTAGGATCACACATCTAGGAAGTGTTAGGTGTCTAAGAACAGATTTGAACTCAGGTCCTCCTGACTTCAGGGCTGGTGTTCTATCCACTGTGCCATCTAAAATATATAGTACTGAACTATACTTTCTTTTTTTTTTATTATAACTTTTTATTTGTATAACATATATGGGTAGTTCCTCAGCATTGATCTTTACAAAGCTTTCAGTTAAAAATTTTACCCCCAGTCCCCTCCCCTCCCCTAAATGGTAGGAAGTCCATTACGTTAATAATGTTGAAATACTTGACAAGTTGTGCAAGAAAAATCCTATCTACAAGAAAAAAAAAGAAAATTAGAGAAAGGAAATACAATGCAAGCAAACATCATAGAGAGCATGAAAATATTATGTTGTGGTCCATATTTCATATCCCTCTCTCTGGGTGTATATGGTTTTCTTCACTGAACAATTGGAACTGGTTTGAGACAATTCTTTGTTGCAGAGAGCCATGTCCATCAGAATTGATCATCATGTATTATTGTTGTTGCTGTGTACAATGATCTGGTTCTGCTCATTTTGCTCAGCATCAGTTCATGCAAGTCTCTCTAGGTCTCGCTGAAATCATCCTGCTGGTCGTTTCTTACAGAACAATAATATTCCATAACATTCATATACCATAATTTATTCAGCCACTCTCCAATTGATGGGCATCCATTCAGCTTCCAGTTTCTAGCCACTACAAAAAGGGCTGCCACAAACATTCTTGCACATGTGGGTCCCTTTCCCTCCTCTAAGATCTCTTTGGGATATAGGCCCAATAGATACACTTCTGGGTCAAAGGGTATGCACAGTTTGATAACTTTTTGAGCATAGCTCCAAATTGCTCTCCAGAATGGTTGGATCCGTTCATAGCTCCACCAACAATTTATTAGTGTCCCAGCTTTCCCACATCCCCTCCATCATTCGTTGTTATCTTTTCCTGTCATTTTAGCCAATCTGACAGGTGTGTAGTGGTACCTCAGAGTTGTCTTAATTTGCATTTCTCTGATCAATAGTGATTTGGAGCAACTTTTCATATGACTAGAGATGGCTTCAATTTCATCATCTGAAAATTGTCTTGAACTATACTTTCAAATTGGGTAGGTAGTCTATGAAATGGAGGAGAGCATTTCAATATAAATGGAACAAGAAATTTTAAATGTTAATATTAAGGTAGCCTTTTAGAGAATCATCTAATCTTCCTTCTGTGTTTTAAAGAACATTATACTTGAGTGTTCAGTGAATTTATGGTTGTGGATGTATGCATATACACACACACACACACACACGCTTACAGATAAATTCATATATACACGCAGATTTTGTTCTTTTAGCAATTTTGGCATTCTGTGATTCAGTGGCATATAGTATCACCCAAAAATTATTTTAAAATTCTGATTTTTCTTTTTCTTCTTCAAATTGAAAACAAGGGGAAAATAATTAACACCTCTATTACAGGCATAATTCCTCCTCTCCCCCGCCCCCCCATAACCAAATCACATGAGAATGAGGCTCAAATGTTAGCTTCTTCTGCTGCTTCCTTCTCTTTGTATAAATGTCTACTTGTGTACCTAGTTATCTAATTTTCCCTTCTCTCATTGTATTCCTCTTCCTTTCTCTTCTTGTTTTAAAATTATCAAAATATAACAGCAACTCTCTTAGTTCTTATCTAAATAGACTTCCTTAATACTCCCTGATGATGATAGGTATCAAGGGAACACCTGTATTGGTTTCTCTTATTTGAATGTAAGAAATTTATCTTTATTTAGTCTTATCATTGCTCATTTTTGTTTCTCTTGACATGTGATTTAGAACTTCCTATGCAGTGCTTAGAAGCTTAACAACATTTTGAAGTCCTTTGTTTTATTAAAATTTCATTTTCCCCTCAGAATTATATGTAGATTTGCGTATTTTTGACTGTAAACCTATTTCCTTTGCCTTCTGGAATGTCATATTCCAAGCTCACTACTCCTTTTTAGTGGCTGCTAAATTTTGTGTGATTCTGACTATATCTTTGGTATTTGAACTCTTTCATTCTGACTGCTTGGAATGTGTTTTGTTTTGTTTTTGTTTTTTGTTTTTTGTTTTTGATTTGGAAACTGATTAAGGCTGTTTTGTGGGAGTTTTCAGTTTTGAATTCCCTTCAAAAGTTGAACAAGAGCTCTGGGCATTCATTTTTATTTTCTTCTATTTTTTTCATCCTCTTGATTTTAATCCCATTTTGAGTCCCATTATGTCTTATGTAGTTCTCTGATTCTAGATATCTTTTCCTCAACAATAGCTTTAAAGGGAATTCTGATTTTCTTGTTTAAAATCCAGAGGTTCCTAGATAATTCTCACTTAGAATAACATACTACAATCACTTAAATTTGCTTCTCCAATTTTTAATTTGCTCTTTTTATTCTTACTTAAATCCCGTAGGTGATACAAGAATTTTAAAATTTTTTTGTGAAAGTCCAAACAAAATAAACTCTTCTGGCCTATAAAATTGTCTGATACTTTAAAAACAGTTAATTTCATTTTCTTTACCATTATCATCATAATTCTTATGTATCTAATTTTGAGAATTTATAATTAAAACATATTCAAAGCTTGAATTTCCATGATAAAATAAATTTGGAAGTCAATCACATACATATGTAGTAAAACTTTTGTATTACATCTTTGTCCTATTATTTTGTTTAATCATTTTTCCCTCAGGTGGATTTCATCCCTATATTATCATCCTTATATATACAAGTTAAAATTGTAAGATATTGATACTTGAATCCTATTATATTTACTCAGATATTTCCAGTAACAATCTATTGTTCAATGCATTTAGTATTATATTTAACAAAACTTCTTGATTATAGGAATTTTCTATAAAGGGAAAAGGAGGGATATACTCATCTGATACACAATCATGTAATCACAGGGTTTTAAAAGCAAGACTCAGGATTAATCAAGTGGGGAAATTTTTTGTCTGTGAAGGAAATAGCACAATGGGGAAATAGGGTCAGGACTCTATCATCCTATCTTGGTTCAGTAGTTCCTAAAATTTTTTCTAGTCACAAATATACATCATTGTGGTTTCCAGATTGTAGCACATGTTATTTTCTACATTGGCTTTATAATAATTGTGACAGCTCCCTGTAATCAAAACTCAAAACAATAGTAAATTACAGTCCCAAGAAATTTTACCTTAAAGAATAAAATTTCACTAACCTTTATTTAGGACTTGATATCTTTCCTGATATTTCCCTAACAATTAACATTTCACTAATCCTTTTTTACCAAATTGAAATTAACCACATTATGACCAGACATATAATATCTAATAGTTGATTCATCATTAATATGTTGAAATTACATCATTAAAGCATCTTATATGCTTTCATAGTAGCCAAGAATTTTCAAATGAAAATTTGCTATTTAACTTATCTGTTTGGCGAGAACATACCTCATTAAATATTTAATTCTTCTTAAATTTAAACACTTCTCAAATATCTATTTTTTTAGCCACAGTCTTTTAAAAGCCCTATTTCATGTGTAACAGCATCCAGATTAAAAAGTTGTTTTGTCTAACAACATTTCTATTTCAATGGTCACTCAAATTTTACAGTATGAGAGAACTTAGTACACTACCATGTAATTCGAGATATCAGTTGCATTTCCAGATTATCAATATGAAAAGCAATGATCTTATTATCTTTGGCATTTTAAACCTTATTTGGAATTATCAGATGTGGAATAGTTACTCATTTAAAGAAATAATAATATGGTGCTTAGCATATGCCAGTCACTATGTTAGGTACTTTATAATGATATCATTTTGATTTCACAACAGCCTTGGCAGGTGGGTACTATTATTATTTTTCTATTTACAAATCAGAAAACTGGTGCAAACGGAGATAAGATAATTTGTCTAAGATTATACAGCTAATAAATTTCTGCAAATGGAATGTAATTCAGGTTTCCCTACATTTTTCTAGTATTTATTTCAATACTTTTGTTTGGAACCTGATCTGAGATTATCAAGGAATGGTTACCAAAAGATTGCTCGAAGGTGCACACCTTATACCAATTCCTCCCCCTACTCCCTTTACTTTGGAATTACTTCCAAACTAGCTGCTTTTCCTTCATTGCCCTATAGATGAGTCAATGATATTCTTTTTATCTCATGCAGCCATTGATTTTTTTTTTTCAGTTCAGTCTAATTTTAGAGGAATTTTTGGGTATGGTTTTGTATCTCTTGTCTTACATTATTAATACCCTTTCCAATTTTTTCTTCCAAAGTATTCATTTTGTAACTAGTTTTTCCTTCCAGTGCTCTCTTCATTTATTAAAAAAGAGTACACTTTTATGATATAATGTATAGACTACAGAGTTAGGTCATTTGTATCTGCAAATTCAATAGTCCTTGCAGATAAAGTGAACTGGGTCTATAATTGAACAGGAGGAATTTTTGTGACTGGTATCCACTTGGGACCTTGGGAATGAATACTGTGTCTTCAATGTTTCCAGGCCAGTTTTTGACAGTTTTTACACTTTTAACTGCAGTGCTTTCATGGCATTGTAGACTGTGCATGACTTAGACCAGTCTGGGTATTCAGATTCATGATTGGAAGATAGTGACATTTAGAACACCAGCTAATAATTTACAAAAGGAAGCTTACTTAGCCATAATACTCAAAGAATACTCATTAAGCATATAGCATTGATTCAGTTGGATGAAACTTCCCCTACATCTGCATTGGGCATGGGGATATGTGGGTATTATAATAGCAACTCTGCATATACTTCCTTCACTGGAGTTTGCACTTGGAAAGTAGGTCAAGTGGTTATGATTGACATAGGCATTCTACACCTATCAAGGATCAAAGATAATTTCAATACTTTTTAATTGAAAACCAGTCTATACTGAATTTTGTAGGGCCTTACAAAAAGCCTAGCCAGACTATGACAGGGATCCTAGTAGATATTAATCCTACTTATGAATCATGGAATACCATATCCATCTCCAAAAAAATCAGACTTATGTGTAACTCAAAAGACAACAGGTATGAAGTCTTCATAAGAAATAGCTTAAAAGCTGATTTAAGAACTATATAATCAGAATTGAAAAATGGACAGGACATGTAGTGAGATTAAAGTGCAATATAAGGACTAAACATATGCACCAAGTGGTAGAGCATCCAGATTCCTAAAGGAGAAGTTAAGAGAGATGCAAGAAGAAATAGACAGCAAAACTATACTAGTGGGAGATCTCAAACTTGCTCCCTCTGAATTAGGTAAATCAAACCACAAAATAAATAAGAAAGAACTTAGGGAGGTAAACAAAATGTTAGAAAAGTTAGGTATTATAGATTTTTGGAGAAAATTGAATGGAGACAGGAGGGAGTTTGCTTTTTTCTCTGAGGTTCATGGAATTTATTCAAAAAGATGCAAAAATGCATCTTTTTCAGATCATGATGCAATAAAAATCACATGCAATGTAAGGCCAGGAGAAAATAGACCAAAAGTTAATTGGAAATTAAATAATCTGATCCTAAAAGAATGAATGGGTGAAAGAGCAAATCATAGACACGACTAATAATTTCATCTAGGAGCATGACAATAATGAGACAACATACCAGAATTTGTGGGATATGGCCAAAGCAGGGGGTGCTTTGGCCATATCCCATATAAGGGGGTGATTTTATATCTCTAGATGCTTATTTGCATAAAATAGAGAAAGAGAAGACCAATGAATTGGGTTTACAATTAAAAAAGCTAAAAAAAGAGCAAATTAAAAACCCTCAATTAAATACCAAATTGGAAATTCTGAAAATAAAAGGGGAGATTAATAAAAATGAAAACTATTGAATTAATAAATAAAATTGTTACTTTGCCCAACTTTATGCCAATAAATTTAATAATCTAAATGAAATGGACAAATATCTGCAAAAATATAGGCTGCCCAGATTTACAGAAGAGGAAATAAATTATTTAAATAACCTCATTTTAGAAAAAGAAATAGAGGAAGCTATTAATCAACTCTCTAAGAAAAAATCCTCAAGGCCAGATGGATTTACATGTGAATTCTACCAAACATTCAAAGAACAATTAATTCCAATACTACATAAACTATTTGAAAAAATAGGGACAGAAGGTATACTGCCAGAATCCTTCTATGAGACCGATATGGTGCTGATAGCTAAACCAGGTAGGGTGAAAACAGAGAAAGAAAACTATAGACCAATTTCCCTAATGAATATTGATGCAAAAATTTTAAATAAGATATTAACAATGAGATTACAGAAAGTCATCCCCAGGATAGTACACTATGACCAAGTAGGATTTATACCAGGGATGCAGGGCTGGTTCAATATTAGGAAAACTATCAGCATAATTAATTATATTAATAACCAAACTAACAAAAACCATATGATTATCTCAATAGATGCAGAAAAAGCCTTTGATAAAATCCAACACCCTTTCCTATTAAAAACACTAGAGAGTATAGGAATAAATGGGCTTTTCCTTAAAATGATCAGTAGCATGTATTTAAAACCATCAGCAAGCATCATATGTAATGGAGACAAACTAAAACCATTCCCAATAAGATCAGGAGTGAAACAAGGCTGCCCACTGTCACCATTACTACTTAATATTGTATTAGAAATGTTAGCTTTGGCAGTAAGAGAAGAAAAAGAGATTAAAGGAATTAGAGTAGGTAATGAGGAAATCAAATTATCACTCTTTGCAGATGATATGTTGGTATACTTAGAGAACCCTAGAGACTCAACTAAAACAATTCACAACTTTAGCAAAGTTTCAGGATACAAAATAAATCTATATAAATCAGCAGCATTTTTATATATTACCAACAAAGTTCAGCAGCAAGAGATACAAAAAGAAATTCCATTCAAAATAACTGTTGATAGTATAAAATATTTGGGAATTTATCTGCCAAGGGATAGTCAGGAACTATATGAACTAAATTACAAAACACTTTCCACACAAATCAAATCAGACCTAGTCAATTGGAAAAACTTAAAATGCTCATGGGTAGGACGAGCGAATATAATAAAAATGACAATACTACCCAAACTAATTTACTTATTTAGTGCCATACCAATCAAACTCCCAAGAAATTATCTTACAGATCTAGAAAAAATAGTAGCAAAGTTCATTTGGAAAAACAAAAGGTCTAGAATTTCAAGGGGATTAATGAAAAAAAAGGCTGAAGATGGTGGACTTGCTGTACCAGATCTAAAACTATATTATAAAGCAGCGGTCATCAAAACCATTTGGTACTGGCTAAGAAATAGAGTAGTCGATCAGTGGAATAGGATAGAATCACAAGACAAACTAGGCAATAACTATAGCAATTTGGTTTTTGATAAACCCAAAGACCCCAGCTTTTGGGATAAGTATTCACTATTTGACAAAAACTGCTGGGAAAACTGGAAACTAGTGTGGAAGAAATTAGGGCTTGACCCACATCTAACACCACATACCAAGATAAGATCTAAATGGGTTCATGATCTGGATATAAAGAGTGATTTTGTAAACAAGTTAGAGGAACATAATATAGTTTACCTCTCAGACCTGTGGAGATGGAATAAATTTATGTCCAAAGAAGAACTGGAACTTTTAATTGAAAACCAGATAGATAACTTTGACTATATTAAGTTAAAAAGTTTTTGTACAAACAAAATCAATGCAGACAAGATTAGGAGGGAAGCAATAAATTGGGAAATCATCTTTACATTTAAGGGTTCTGATAAAGGTCTCATCTCTAAAATATATAGAGAATTGTCTCATATTTATAAAAATTCAAGCCATTCTCCAATCAATAAATGGTCAAAGGATATGAACAGACAATTTTCAGAGGATGAAATTAAAACTATTTATAGTCATATGAAAAGGTGCTCCAAATCACTATTGATCAGAGAAATGCAAATCAAGACAACCCTGAGATACCACTTCACACCTGTCAGATTGGCTAAAATGACAGGAAAAGTT